>JAPEVW010000917.1:0-20000 GCA_027921565.1 Artemia sinica
GATGGCCTAGTAAGTATCTTCTCTCTCTACCTGTTAAACTACTAGAGAAGAAAAAAGAGTAGTGCTGATGACCCAGTCTGAATATCGGTCCTATGGGCTACGTTTGGGGTCTTCCCCAAAGAGATTTTTCTCCTGTGGGAAATTTCTCCCGTAGATAATCCCTCCATGGATAGATTGTCCAGGTAATTCCAACCTGGTAGAAATTTTCCCCTGGAAAATTTCCCTTAACCTTCTCACACGTAAATTGAGCAGGCAAATTTTTTCTCTGGAAATGTCACTATACAAAGTTCCTTTGTGAAACAAAAATTAAGAATACAAACCACTTTGGTTTTTAATAGCTCAAAACTATTGCGCTGCCTGTGATTTAAAAAGGATATATAGGACCTATTCCTAATTGTTTCATGAATTGTCTTATCCACTAAACAGCCATGCCAAACAACAGGTTTTTGCCGACAACCCCCCCCCCCCCTCAAAAAAAAAAGTCTGTAAAACGAATATCCAAGAAGAATTACAGGGAAATACAATAATATCCTGAAATAATATTTTTCCATTACTCTCAGAGTTTGTATGAAAATGAGAATTTCGATACCAAACTGGTATTTTCGTATTTTTAGACGCAAAAGAAATCCTTATTTTTTTTACTAAATAACTGCGTTCTATTTGACAGAATATTCAAGTAAAATTTTTCTATTTTTTCTACTGTTTTTGAAATGATTTATCGTTTAAAATGCCGCGGGCTAAAAAAACATTACCATTCTCTTAATTGACAACGATAACATATCTTGCAACCACGATTGCCACCTTAGTAGTTAATTACCAAATTTGGTGATTTTTTTTCCCTTGGATGATATTTGTTTATTTGATGATTTTACCTAGGAAACTGGGGATTTAATATTTTTGTACCGCAACTGCTTATGTTTCCAAAACCAAGTATTGATGTCCCTTTCCCACCCCAGTTCCTCAGCAGAGAGATAATTCTCTCTGTTCAAGCTCATAAAGAGCCCTCTAAGATACAAGTTGGACCCCAGCAACATCTCTTCTCTTATGTATGTGTATAGGTTTTCTGACGGATGTATCATGGGACATAATATTGTGCATCAGATATTATCTGATGCACTTGTGTCAAAGGGGAGAAAAAAAGGAAATTTTCAAGAAGACTAACAATTAATGCTCCTTTAACCTGAGCATTTTTTTTTTCTAAATTAGATGAAGTAATTAGGTTTTGTTGTCAGTTCTAAGATCATAATTTGTCATATTTTTTTTCAGTTCAAAAAGTTAGTATAATTTTTTTGCTTTCAATACAAGAAGAAGATGAAAAACTATGTTTACTCTCAACGTTGTCTGTCCAAGAAGAGGTAAGAAAGGTATAAATAAAGTGACGTTCTATTTTACATCCCAAATAAACTTTTTCTTCGTTTTCTTCCCTGAAAAAGAATGAGGTCTGGGTGACGATCAATCTTTTCCTTAAGCTTTTTATACCATTAGATTTTCCAATACAAACGGACTGGAAAGGTCTAAAAAAAATTGTAGAAAATCATAATCTTATAAATATTTAGCTATTTGGATATCCCAGTATGTTTCAGCCGGACATAGTCTTTTGGCCAAAGAGAAATGATAGAGGGTGGGAATTGTATCTTTCCAAAGTTTTCGCCTGAATCTTTACCAAATCGAAATTATTTAGGATATTTTTATTAGAATATTTCCAAAAATGAGTTTAGGTGTTAAAAATGGCTTCAAGTATTGTACGTATTTAGATTAAATATACAAGTGTTCAAGCATATAACACGTACATAAGCGCAGCATGCTGTACCCCCCACAAGACTCTTAGACGGAAGATGCTGGCAGAAAAAAAAAACACTAATTTAAGAGGAAAAGGAAATTATAGCTTATTTGAGTTGATGGAGTTGAGACTATGTAGGTATTCTGTGGGGTTATTACAAAGCAATTATTTTACCTAAGCCTGAAAAGGGGGTGGGACGAGCCAATGACGCTAAAAACTGACATGGCTTAAAACAAAAGCTTGACACTTGTCACTTAATACCCTGTAATAACTGGAAATGTATCCTTAAAGTGTGAACTGTAAATTATGTTGAAGGAAAAAAAAACTGTGAATACCTGTCATTTGCAAAGCTTTGGATATAAAATAATGATAAAATACACTGTAGGCAAGAAAAATTTATACGAAACAAATATCCTCTATGTCTTTTATATCTAAGAGTCTGAAGAATCTGGAATGAACGCTTAAAATATGCACTGTAATAATACTGTAGACAGAATCTTCAAAACTGTAGCATTTAAAAGCTTTTGGTATGAAAGATACTTCTTTTTTTTGTTCTGGAGACAAGTAGAGGTCAGTATGTGAATTTACTTAAACACGTAAAATGTCAATAATAGCATAATTCCACCAAAAAGGTTTTAAATGCATCCACTGGTGTTTCGCCCTGGAATTCAAGTAACCTTAGAAAAAGGGTTAATAATTGTCCTTAAGCGTCCATTCCTTTAACGCCAAAAAATGTCCTTATTGAAGCACTTTTAGTCGGCTGTCAAAATGTTGATTATGATGCATTTTTGATGACGACGATGGTTTAATGATGCACTTTTGTACATGTTAAGACATGACAAGAGGCAAGTTCTACCTTGTTCAAATGCAATCTTTTGCATTTTCAAGTGAATATACTCTTTTTCCAATCCACTGACCCAAACTGCATGAGGCTTAGATAATGAGGGCAATAGTGTTAGTGGCCAATAAAGCGCAAGCTGCCACCAGTTACAGGATTTTAAATTTCACTATCATAATTGCGTTACTTGATAGATATGGGCGTTTTAGGTATACTAAATTTTTACCGCTTTTTTGTCTTTTGGTGATTTTTTTTCTAAGAAAGTGGTGATTTCATCTTGCTTTCGGTGTCAAACCTAATCTTAGCATAAATAAAAATAAAAATGAATGAAAGCTCATAATTTTTGTAAGCCAAAAGACTTTTAAGAAAGTTAACGTCTAATTCAGGTTACGGTTAAGGATTTGTTCATGAAGAGACTTTATTTACCATACTTTACGCCATAAAGTAGAAAGTGCAATATCGGCTAAGAAATGAAGTGATAAGAGATTTCTGAAACTTCATGATACTAGAAAACTTTTTTGTCACTGATTATTTGTGATTAACTTCTATAAATGAATACTTCGAGAAGAGCAGCCCAGTGCGCACAAAAATTGCAGTTTACTGAAACAATCATTATTTTGAAACTCCGTGTTTTTATTGCTTATGACATAAAAACATCAACATTATAAGCAAGAGTAGTGAAAAAATGAATGATGATTGACATTTTAATATATATACTGATATTCATTCCTGAATGCCTTTGTATTTTGTATTTATTGAATCTATAAAAGAAGAAGCATTTAAAATAAATTTTGATTTCAATAAAGTGTAAACTGAGTTCTCGCCTCGAGAAGGAACTGTCTACGTTGTCCTACCCATCTTTGTGGTAATTTTTAATCGTTTTCAGTGTGATTCGGCTCGTAAAAGTTTCTGTTCGTTTTTCAGAGGCAACGCTATAGTGTTGCCTATAGTAATGGCCATACTGATCCAATATTTTATTATTATTTTATTTATTTTATTTTTTTTCCCAGAGGCACTTCATATGGACGGGGTCGTCATAAAAACTTCAAAGGGGGCCCGTTCAGTAGGAAATCGAGAGTTCTTAGTTCTAGTGCCTTTTTTTAAAGGTCAAAAGTGATTGGAAGGCAGCTAACATCCCTTCCACGCCCAACAGTTCCCCAAACACATCCAATCCATTTTGTCCCAAACACATCCATCCATTTTGTTTCTACATAGTTGATTTCCAGATATAAATTATGTTTTTTGAGGAGGAATACTCCCCCAGCAGCAGCCCTCAGGACACGGGTTGTAAGTTGTACCCTGGAGGCAAATAAGGTTTCTATAGAAAGCTTTGTCGTAGAAACTTCAAAAAGAACTCATTCGATTTGGAAATTCAAAGGGTTAGTGCCCTTTTTAATAGTCGAAAGTGATTGGAGGATTGCAACTAATCCCCCTCTCACGCCCCAGCTTTTTCCCAAACACATCCAATCAAAATTTTGAATATAGCCAGTTTGTTCTACGTTATTGATTTCCAAATAGAAATTAAGTTTTTGAAGAGGACACTCCCCCAGATCCCTCAGGGCAAGGGTTATAAGTTTTGTCCTGGGGGGCATATAAGCTTTTTATAGAAAACTTTGTCGTAGAAACTTCAAAAAGGGATAATTTGATTGGGAAATTCGAAAGGACTAGTGCCCTTTTTAATAGTCGAAAGTGACTGGAGGGTAACAAACCCCCCTCTCATGCCACCTTTTCCCCAAACACATCCAATCAAAATTTGGAAATGGTCATTTTGTTCAACGTAGTTGAAAAAGTTCTGGAAATTATATCTTTGAGCATGACACTCCCCCCCCCAAGGTCTTCAGGGCAAGGGTTAAAAGTTATGCCCTCGGGGCATATATGGTTCTTTGGAACGAATACTCTTATAAACTTCAGAGAGGGCTCATTTGATTGGAAATTGAAAGGTCACGTTGTTCAACGTGGTTGAAAATTCTGAAAATTAGGTCTTTGAGGATGAAACCCCCCCCCCCACAGCCCACAGGAACAAAGGCTGTAAGTTTATGCCCGGGGGGTATATAAGGTTTTTATAGAAAGCGTTGTCGTAGAAGAAACTTCAAAAAGGGCTCATTCGATTGAAAATTTAAATATCTAGGGTGTCCCTTTTTAATAGTCAAGCATGATTGGAAGGCAACTAACAACCCTTTCAACGCCCACCATTTCCCCAAACACATCCAATTCAAAATTTTGAGACAGCCATTTTCTTCAACGTAGTTGCAAGTTCTGGAAATTATATCTTTGAGCATGACACTCCCCCCTCCTTAAGGTCTTCAGGGCAAGGGTTACAAGTTATGCATTGGGGCATATATGGTTCTTATGGAAAGAATGCTCTTATAAACTTCAGAGAGGGCTCATTTGATTGGAAATTGAAAGTTCTAGTTCACTTTTTAAGCATCAAAAGATATTGGAGGGTAGCCACCCCCCCCTACGCCCTTTTTTCCCAAGTGTATCTGATAAAAATTTCGAGATAGTTATTTTGTTAAAAATAGTTCAAATATCATATAGGAAAAACTCCGGTGTCGACAAAACTCCCAGGGTCCGGGGGCAGTCATTATAAGTTATGCCAGGGGGCATATATGGTTCTTATGGAAGGGATGCCTGTAAAAACTTCAGAGAGGGCTAATTTGATTGGAAATTGAAAGTTCTGGTTCAGCTTTTAAGAGCCAAAAGAGATTGGAGGGCAACTAGCCTCCCATGCCCCTTTTTCCTGAATGCATCCGATAAAAATTATGAGATAGCTATTAAGTTAAAAATTGTTTAAAAGTCGGATAACAAAAAGTCAGGTGTCGACAAGCCCCTCAGGGCCTGGGGGCAGGCGTTGTAAGTTATGCCTTGGGGCATATATGGTTCTTATGAAAGGGATACTCGAATAAACTTCAGAGAGGGCTCATTTGATTGAAAATTGAAAGTTCGAGTTCACTTTTTAATAGTCAAAAGAGATCCGAAGGCAATTAGCCCCCCCCACATCCCTCCCTTGTTTTTCCAAACGCATCGGATGGAAATTTTGAGATAGCCATTTTGTTAAAAAAAAATAATTCAAAAGTCAGATAAGAAAAACTCCGGTGTCAATACAGCCCCCTAGGGCCCGGGAGAAGGCTTTCTAAGTTATGCCCTAGGGACATGCATGGTTCTTATGAAAAAGGATGCTCGTACAAACTTCATATAGGGGTCATTTGATTGGAAATTGAAAGTACTAGTTCATGTTTTAAAGAGTCAGGGTGTCAGGAGATTTAAGGGCAACTAGCCCCCCCCCATGCCCTTTTTTCCTCAAACCCATCCGCTACTAATTTTGAGATAGCCAGTTTTTTTTTTAAAAATTCTTCAAAAATTAGATAACTAAAACTCTGGTGTCAACACAACGCCCCAGGGCCCAGGGGGTAAGCGTTGTAAGTGTTTTCCCAGGGGCTTGTACGGTTCTTATGAAGGGAGGCTCGTATAAATTTCAGAGACGGCTCATTTGATTGGAAATTGAAAGTTCTAGTTCATTTTTCAGGAGTCAAAAGATATTCGAGGGCAACTAGCCCTGCCCCCCCCCCCAGTAGTAACCATGTATAAGATTCTAGGTGATATTTCAAGGGTAATATACTCCATATACACCATATACAGTGCGGCTTCAACAATACATGGCTTACCACGGGGCAGTCATCTATTACTACAGACGGTGCGTGGCTTACCAGAAGGGGTTCCTGTGTCAACGCCCATTTTCTGGATCACTATATAATTTACTATCAAATGTACAAGGAATATGCTCAAAAGTGTAATAGATTTGACGCCTACAAGAGACCTTGGTATAACGTGTTCAAAAGTTTTTATGAACTTTTTGTGAAAATACTACTTTCGGCCGGAGGGAAAAAATAATCATGTTTTTTCGTACTTGTCGAACACATAATAATCTGTAGCTTATAGGTATCAGGGCTTTCTCTGCTCTGAACACGCTTAACTGGTGATTGAATAATAGGGAAGAAAGAGAGCTCGATAATATTTTTTAATTGGATTGTATGAAGGTGGTAATAAAAAGGGTTAAACTGCTTACCTTTTAACCAGTTAAAGTAACTAACTCAATTTGCGAAAAAGGTATTCCATTGGCATAACTCTACTATGAATGATCTTAATTGGTTATTGAATAATAGGGGTGAAACAGAGCTCGGTAACATTTATAATTGGATTGTATGAAGGTGGTAAAAAAGGGTTAATCTGCTTACCACTTAAGGTAACTAACTCAATTTGCGAAAAAAGATATTCCCCTGGCATAACTCTGCAATGAATGATCTTAATTCGTGATTGAATAATAGGGGTGAAACGGAGGTCGATAACATTTTTAATTGGATTGTATGAAGGTGGTAAAAAAAGGGTTAAACTGCTTATCAGTTAAGGTAAGCCCGAAGGGGTTGTCAACTCATAGGCAATTTATTATAAATTTTGGAATAACATCGTTGACATCAATCTACGGAAACGATTACCGATGACAAGATGACCTTGTGACTTGACCTAGCTTTACTTCTCGGAAGTGTTCTGTATAATACACAAGTACTATTTGAACAGTGTTGTCAATATAAAATATGCTCTAATATTGTAGTATACTAAAAAGTTGATACTAATAGCGATGTAGAAGCCAAGAAAACAATTTTAATAAAGAAATTCAGAGAAATCCTTAAATATCCTTAGAAATCAACTATTGAGATGATTATAGGTTTGAAGAATCAAGAACCGCAACTATCAATGACCCTAACCACCAAGGACCTCGACCTCCAAAGGCCCCCTATCTGCAACCTCCAAGGGGCCCCTCCCTCCAACTTTTTGTGCCCCTCCCCTATTTCTAATACTTTTTTTGTTTGTTTTTTCTTAACTTTTTTTAAATTTTTTTAACATAGTATTTTTTTTGTTTTTTTTACATGTCTTAGAGTAACATAAAACATACTTAAAACATAAAAAAATCACATTTAATATTTTGCAAATTCAAAATGAGAATGATATAGAAATGTTAGTAGTGACTTTTACTATTAGAAAATAATGTTTGTAGTAGCACTTTTTTTTTCTTTTTTTTTTTGACTGAATATTTTGGACCTGGAAATTACTCATATTTTTTTTACGTATCTTAAAATGATATGAAATATTCTTGTGACTCTACCAATCATCTGTTTGTGCATAGACACGACGCGACTTTCCCCACTGGTACTCTATGGCGGTTATCGACACTATCTAGTTTATTGCATTTATTAAATCAATAATTTTTACGCAGTGGAAGGATAAACACATAAACTCGTATCTTTAAAAAAGTAAAGATGAAGCATTTTAAGAAAGTGTGTTCACATGATAGTGTTATTGTAGCATTGAATGCTGACAAGGAGAAGCATTTGAACTATGAAACAAGTACAATTGGTAGCACTATTAGAAACGTATGCATGTATTGTCATGACAATGAGGAAATTAAATTTCTTTGGAGTACCAAAAAAATTCAACTCTTATGAAGGTGGATATGTGAGATTGAGATCTCCGGGAATAATTGCACTCAAAGAGAGTGCCAACATAAAAATAATAGTTAATGAAGAGGGGCATCTTCTTGCTAGTGCTTGTGCTAACATGTTACCCAGTGTTAAACCCTATCGTCAGCTTTCGGGTATAAGCATTCAACGGAAGATCAAAAGAAACAGGCGTACTCTTCTACTAATATCATAAATCACATCTCGTCTACGTGCCGGAACTGTTACCTGTGTAAAAATAATGTGATAATAGACAGTGAAATTGCCGGAAAAATGAAAAGGGTATTGGTAGAAAATATCACTAAGAAATATAACGATGAATCGATGAAAAACAAAGTGCCAGCAAACGTTACTACCATCGATCAAACAGTCAATGAACCAAATAATAGCAAAGATGAAATGCATATTGAACATGTTGATGACCACCCAGTAAAAACTTGTTCACATGATATTGTTATTGTAGCAATGAATGCTGACAATGAGAAGTATTTGAACTATGAAACAAGTACAAGTAGAAGCACTATCGGAAACGCATGCGTGCGTCGTCATAACAAGGAGAATTTAGATTTCTTTGGAGTACCCGAGAACTTCCATTATGCACAAAATGGATATGTGAAAGTATCATTTCCACAGATGATTGCGCTTAAATAGAATGCCAAAATAAAAATAGTAGTTGATGAAGAGGGATATCTGATTGCTAATGGTTATGGTAACATACTACCTATTGATAGATCCTATCGTCAGCTTTCGGGTATTAGCATTCGAATGAACGCAAATGGGAAAAGAAAGTCGTACTCTTCTACTAATATATTAAACCATATCATGTCTATGTGCCAGAAACTGTTACCTGTGTAAAAATATTGTTGTAATAGACAGTGAAATTACTGGAAAAAAAAAAAAAGGGCATTGGTAGAAAATATCACTAAGGAATATCAAGATGAATCGATGAAAAAAAGTGCCAGCATATACGTTACTACTATTGGTCAAACAGTCAATGAACCAAATAATGTCAAAGAAGAAACGCATATTGAAGCTGTCGGTGACACACCAGTAAAAATTGTGTATGACTCAAAATGGAATAATGATTGTTCTACTGATTACGAACTAAGAAGACAATAGCTACAATATCAAGAGAGAACGTGGTGAACTATTTTATGGAACAGATTCAAAAATGTCCAAAGTTGTTCATTGATATAATGATGCATAATAATATATTTTTTGTATTAATATCCTACATGGCAATCTTCATTAAAAATATATTATGCATTACATTGTTATGTGTTCATTATTTTTAGAGTATGCTAGCATATCAAACGTTTTAAAAAGTTCTATTAAAACATCGGAGATGTAAGAAAAGGAATTTGCATACATCATATGTCGGGTAGATAGGTTTAACATGGAGAAAACCTAAGTATCAGAATGAATAAATTCTTTATCAACACCTCTTCTTGGATAGGTCAGGATAAAATTGATAAAATCTAAGTATGAGAACCAATAGATTCTTTATCAACATGCTTTGACGGATATGTCTTTTAACATTATCAAAACTAAGTGTCAGAGTGATGAAATTCCGTATCATATCTATTGTCAGATACATGTGATAACATTGACAAAATCTAAGTATCAGAGTGAATAAATTTTTTCTATAAGCATCTTTATCGCATACAACGGATAAAATTGAGAAAATCTAAGCATCAGAGTGAATAAATTCTTTATCAATGTCTTTTGACAGATACGTTTGATAACACTGACCAAATCTAAGTATCATAGTGAAAAAAATTCTTTATCAACTTCTTTTGTCGGATACATCATATAACATTCACAAAATTTAATTATCAGAGTGAATAAATTCTTTATCATCATCCTTTGTCAGATATGCATAATAAAATAGAGAAAAACTAGTATCAGAGTGAATAAATTCTTTATCAATGTGTTTTGACAGATATGTTTGACAACACTGACATAATTTAAGTATCAAAGTGAACAAATTCTTTATTAACATTCTTTATCGATATCATTTGTCGGATGCGTCAGATAACATTGACAAAATCTATGTATTAGAATGAAATAATAAATTCTTTATCATTATCCACTGTCGGATATGTCAATATGAAAAAATTTGTAAATAAGTAGCAACTCTTATTGAATCCACCTCTTGGATACACAATACGGAAATATCATTCAAGAAATTATGAAAAATTGTAAGTAGGTAACAAACTCTTTCTTGAATTCACCTCTTAGATACATAATACAGGAATTTCATTCATGAAATTATGAAAAATTGTGAGTAAGTAACAAACTCTGTCTTGAATTCACCTCTTGGATACACAATACAGAAATTTCGTTCATGAAATTATGAAAAAAAAATTGTAAGTAAGTGACAAACTCTTTCTTGAATTCACCCCTTGGATACGTAATATGGAGATTCCATTCAAGAAATTATGAAACAATTGTAAGTAAGTAACAAAACTCTTTCTTGAATTCGCCTCCTGGATACACAATACAGAAATTTCATTCAAGAAATTATGAAAAGTTGTAAGTAAGTAACAAGCTCGTTCTTGAATTTACCTCTTGGATACACAATATAGAAATTTAATTCAAGAAATTATGAAAAAATTGGAAGTAAGTAACAAACTCTTTCTTGAATTCACCTCTGGATTCCAATACAGATATCTCATTCGAGAAATTATGAAAAATTGTAAGTAGGTATCAAACAAATTCTTGAATTCACCTCTTGGATACACAAAAACAGAAATTTTATTCATGAAATTATGAAAAAAAATTGTAAGTAAGTAACAAAATCTTTCTAGAATTCACCTTTTTTGATACACAATACAGAAATTTAATTCATGGAATATGAAAAAAAGTTGTAAGTAAGCACCAAATGCAGAAATTTTATTCAAGAAATTATGTTAAAAAGCGTAAGTAGGTAACAAACTCTTTCTTGAATTCACCTCTTGGATACACAATTCAGAAATTTCATTCATGAAATTATGAAAAAATTGTAAGTAGGTAACAAACTCTTTCTTGAATTCACCTCTTGGATACACAATACAGAAATTTCATTCATGAAATTATGAAAAAATTGTAAGTAAGTACCAAACTCTTTCTTGAATTCACCTATTGGATACACAATACAGACATTCATTCATGAAATTATGAAAAAATTGTAAGTAAGTAACAAGCTCGTTCTTGAATTTACCTCTCGGATACACAATACAGAAATTTAATTCAAGAAATTTTGAAAAAATTGTAAGTAAGTAACCAACTCTTTCTTGAATTCACTTCTTGAATACACAATATAGACATCTCATTCGAGAAATTATGAAAAATTGTAAGTGGTAACAAACTATTTCTGGAATTCACCTCTTGGATACACAATACAGAAATTTCATTCATGAAATTATGAAAAAATTGTAAGTAGGTACCAAAATGCAAAAATTTCATTCTAGAAATTATGAAAAAATTGTAAGTAGGTAACAAACTCTTTAACTCTTTCTTGAATTGACCTTTTGGACACACAATACAGAAAATATCATTCATGAAATTATGAAAAATTGTAAGTAAGTACCAAAATGCAAGAATTTCATTCAAGAAATTATGAAAAAATTGTAAGTAGGTAACAAACTCTTTCTTGAATTGACCTCTTGGACACACAATACAGAAATTTCAATCAGGAAATTATGAAAAAATTGTAAGTAAGTCATAAACTCGTTCTTGAATTCACCTCTTGGATACACAATACAGAAATTTAATTCAAAAAACTATGAAAAAAATTGTAGGTAAGTAATAAACTCTTTCTTGACAGAAATCTTTTGGCTTATTGACTAATGAGCATATAATATCTTCTCACAAGATCCATTTACGAGGCCAACAGAATTGTGTCAACATAAGCTTCTTTTTAATACGCTGCTACACTAGCTAGTCGGCTAATATTGATAAAGTGCGGCGAATCGACGTCTATTGCAGAGATTGTCTCTAACGGTGGAAGAGCATTTATGAAGCTGCTTTCAAACTTGGAGCACAATCTGTCTGTCACGAGAAAATGATCCCTTCTTAGAGCATTTTTAGTTGATTCTTTCACTTCAGCAAGATTACTTTTTCCAAAAGTTCACATTGTGACAAAATCACGGAAGCAGGAAGCTACTTGCTGTGCACGCTTTTGGTTTTTTACATGAAGAATCAGAATTCTGAGAATTTTACAAAAGGTCTTCAGTGAGACTGCACTCACAAGAAAATTCTTTCGCTTTATGGAAGCATCAAAAACCATCGTCGCAGTTCGTATATCTATAATTTTATCTCGCATACCTGCAATAAGACTAGAGAAAACTAGATCTACCTCCTGCTCAGGACAAAGTTCGTGGCACAAAATTTTTATTCCGCTAAATGGAGTATAAATATAAATTCAAATGTATGAAGTCTGACTGTGAGTTCGTGGGCCTGAGCTGCCGATTTCCCGTCGCTATGTGTTCTGTTAATTGATAAAACGGTCAAAATACAGTTGTACCTATTCAGTACTTTGTTCACCGATCTATTTTGGTATGCTCATCTGTAGCACATGATTTCTCCAGGTGAAGAACAGTTATGCCGGTGGACTTTTGAGCATTAACAAAAACAGTTGGTAGCATGTATAGTTTCAAAACAGTTCGTGGTAACGAACTGTAAGTAAGGAGCGACCGGCTCAATGGTAACCGAAACTCTAGAAAACGGTATTTTGATACAAATAGATACATCAAAAGAATCAAATTTTAATGCTGATTTCAAATATATAAGTTTCATCAACTTTAATTCTACCCATCAAAAGTTAAGCGCCTGAGAAAATTTGGGCTGATTTTCGAAAAAAAAAAAAAAAAAAAAAAAAAAAAGGAGGAAAGAACCCCCTAAAGGTTATAGAACCTTAATGAAAATCACACCATCATATTCAGCGTATCAGAGAACCCTAGTGTAGAGGTTTCAAGCTCCATCTACAAAAATTTGGAATTTTGCATTTTTTGCCAGAAAGAAAGATCACGGTGCGTGTTTATTTGTTTGTTGTTTTTTTTTCCCCAGGGGTGATCGTATCGACCCAGTTTGTCCTAGAATATCGTGGGAGGGCTCATTGGAATGGAAATTAAAAGTTCTAGTGCCCTTTTTAAGTGACCAAAAAAAATGGAGGGCAACTAGGCCCCCCTCCCACGCTCATTTTTTCCCCAAAGTCACCTGATCAAAATTTTGAGATAGACATTTTGTTCAGCATGTTCGAAAATATAATAACTATGTCTTTTAGGATGACTTAATCTCCCCAAATTCCCGGGGGAGGGCTGAAAGTTTGAACTTTACCCAATGTTAACATATAGTATTGGTTATTTGGAAGCATAATACAGACGTTTTCAGGGGAGGGGATTTTTCTGGTAGTGGGGGGGGGGGGGGGTTGGGGGTTATGTGGAGGGATCTCTCCATGACGGAAGTTTTCATGGGGGAAGGGACATTGCTATGAAGGGGACGCCGGACTTCTCAGCATTATTTAAAAAAAGATCAGAAATTTAATATAAAAAAACAAGTATTTCAACTGCAATAGCAGCAACATCGAAACTTCAAACGAACAGAAAATATTACATATATGGTTGGGTTCACCCCGTAGTCAATACCTCGCTCTTTAAGCCAAAGATTTTTTAGTACTTTCATAAGAGCTATTTATTCTAATTAACGGCCTTTGTGATTAAGCGGTCATTTTTAAAGAATTGGATCAAAATTCGAACATTCGCTTAAAGAGCAAGGTATTGACTAGGGGGCGAACCCCCTAATAAACAAATTAGAAATATATGAATATAGAAGTTCGTTACGTAAGTTAATTCGTAAGTTACGTATATTTATTACTAATAAAAACGTTCGTAAATAAAATTAAACAAGTTTCAAGAAAGCCATTTAACTAAATAAAAGTAAATTAATATTGAAAATTTTGTTTTTAATTATTCATGTACGGTGAGCCAAGATCAAAACCTGCATTTATTCAAAAACGTTCAAAAATTAAATAAAAAAAAACAAGTTTTTTTAAACTGAAAGTAAGGAGCGACATTAAAACTTAAAACGAACAGAAATTCCGTATATGAAAGGGCTGTCCCCTCCTCAACGCCTCGCTCTTTACGCAAAAGTTTGACTCTGTCTCACAACTTTATTTTTTAAAACAATAAAAAACTTTAGCGTAAAGAGCGAGGCGTTGAGGAGGGGACAGTCCCTTTCATATACGGAATAATTTCTGTTCGTTTTAAGTTTTAATGTCGCTCCTTACTTACAGTTTAAAAAACTTGTTTTTTTTATTTAATTTCACAATAAAACAATACAGCTCTTAAAAGTGGAGACGAAAGATGCCATTCATCTCTAGTTCTGAATGGAATCACCAACACAAGGCTCAGTCAATGAGCATGGCAGTTAATATAAATGGTATGCGGTGCAATCTCTATAGTGCAGGCTTGCCACCTGAAAAGTGGCCGCTAACGACACTGGCTTGGTATTTTCAGAGAAAAATTGAAAAAAAAAAAACAAATTTTCACCTCTTTCTGGATGTTGAACAGTAGCCTAAAATTCCCCTCCCCCCACCGTAGATTTTCTTGAATTGACATCACTGATAAGTCTGAGTTTCTCTTTCATTGCTCAGGTTGTTCTTGTATAGCTCTTAGTTGTTATATTTTCCATGTTTTTCTCACTTTTTTATAAGTTGGTTCAAGCTAAGCCTCCCCTCCCAGTTGATAAAACCTTTTTTGCTTGTGAAATCGAAATATTTGTTCTTTGATTGTTGGTACAATTTCTTTTTAACTCTCTTATTAACAAATCCTGTCTTTTTTCATATTCTCGTTTTGTTATGATCTTTGGTGATTGATATTAAGTTTCGTCCAGAAGGGGGTCAAATACTCTCCCACAAACAAGAAGATATTAAGAATTGCATAAGAATAATAAAATGAGAAATATTTCCCACCTAAAACTCGTATAGAAAGCTCCAAGCAGTGCTTACCTCCGCACTCCTTGGAAACTTCCTAACGGCAATCAAGAAGACACCCATATTTTCCACCATTTGTGCTGGTAACCACATGAATTTAATCTCATATATGTTGCACAGAGAGTTTTGCTTCAGTAAGAGGTCCACTCCACAAAACCCATATTACAGAACTAGTCCAGAAATATTCCCAGGAACGGAGGGAAATTAGAGCTTTATTTTACCCTACCCACTCCTCCTTCAGACCTTCTTCTATATTCATCGGAAGGCTTACGGAGAGGTTGAAAATGTGGAATAAACTTAAATTTTTGTTGCCACAGGCATAACCTCCTCCTCCTCATACACAAAGATCTGTCGTCTTCGTCCTTCATTTCTTAGAGTCGATGCGCAAGTATATATTACTGTACATAATTTTATCAATCCTAAAATGAATCGTCAATTAACCTTTGCTTCAATCAATGAAATCTTCAATTAATCTTCAATTAACCAATGCTTCATTAACCTTGGTTAAATGAAGGTTTAACACGCATTTTTCAGAAGTCACTCCCAACCCAGATTCCACCATCCTTGGCTGTTTAAAAACATGTTTTGCTTCGTCCTCCTGTTCTCTGCAGTACCACTGAATATGACAAATCTTTGCCCCTACATAACGGAAAAATAAACAAAACCTGCCGCTAATTTCCCTCGTCTTATTAATTGGCATGCGCTGCCTCGTGTATTTGTTTGCTTGCATGTTTTTCCCTTCCTTTTTTTAATGTTCCTTTTAATATTTTTTATATTTGTATTATTTTTTTTTATTAATTCATACCTGTTCTTATCTTTTTAACATCTTGTGACACATCTCAGTTTAAATAATGAATAATGGGTGGCTTTTTCATGCTGACAATTTTAATTTTGGCATTCTTCTGCCTGTTTTTAGTTTTTGTTGCTTTTTTATTTATATTTTTGTCTTGTTTTTAATTATTGACCCCGGAATGTGTATTAGGCCCTTTTGAGGCTTGTGATAGGAGTTTTTTTTATTATATATCAAATCTATAATAAAAATCTATATATTAATAGCTTATAAACAACGTGCATCGTTTAAGAAGGCCACCGCTGCGGCATTACTATCCCTGAATTTGGGAAACTCAAGATATAACTTTTTGAACTTTATAAATTGATTAGACATCTTAGAATTTCAAATTGATTGGTTTTAAACCTCTCTCTTTAGGCGAAATCGTCGTTTTGGTGCCAAAACAGCAGAACCATTTTTGCCTTGATACAATCTTTTTGGCTGCTTTAAAAGGGCACTAGAACGTCTAGTTTCCGTGTGAGTGAAACCTTCTTCCAATTTTCTAAAATCCTTGCTTTGATGAGATCAACCCAGAGGAAAAAAATTTACACAAATATAAAAATGAATCTGTGACGAGTATTCTGGAAAAAAAAAACTCATAATTTTCGCATATTTGTAGACAGGAGCATAAAACACCTACAGTAGGATCTCAGATGTGCTAAATTTGTAATTTCCATCAAGATCAATTGTTCTTCGGGAGTATATTTTTCTCCTTTTTGTAAAAAAAGCGAATTAACTAGTCTCAGGCTCGTAACTTTTAATGGGTGGCCTTAAATTAAAGATTTAATATATTTAGAACCACTTTGGACATTTAGAATTACTTTTCATTCCTTTCATTTATATTTAAATAAACAAATTTTATACTGAAATTATGAAGTAACACTAAAACTTACGACGAAATTTTTGGATGTGAGGGGATTTTTCCCCTCCTCTATACCTCGCTCTTTGTTTTTTAAATAATGCCAGAAAATCCGACTCCTTATCCATGAAAATTTCTTCCCCTTACAAAAAATCCCTTCGTTTTAAAGGTACTCCTACAAAAATACCCCCGCCGTGATAATTCCCCCCCCAGACAATTGCATTCTCACTAAAATAAAAACTCCCCCATCGATTCCTTGCGGATAAATCTGCTTGAAAAAATCTTCTCAGCACACTTTCATTTGAAAAACACTTTGATTTATAATTGTTTTTCAAATAATATTGGAGTTTCCCACTCTAAGGAAAATTTTTTCCCAAACCCTTCCGCCCAAGTAAAAATTTGCTCCAGCAGAAAATTTCTTTCATGGAGAATTTCTCTCGCAGAGATCTATTTCGTAGAAATCCCCCCCCCCCTCCATGGATAGATCCTCTAGACGCTTCCGACCCGGTAAAAATTTTCCCCGGACAAACACCATTTTACATGCCACATGCTAAAATGACACTGCTATTCTATTCATCCTACCTTCTGTGTTGGACTGCCTCAACCTTTTTGTCAAATCTTTTTAAATTTGAAAAAAATAAATTATTTTTAGACGTTTCATTCTGTGACTGAAAATAAACTTGAAAAATTGTTCTTTGAAAAATATTAAACAATTGCATAAGACAACTTAAAATTGCTATTTTAAAATTTAAACTAACTTAAATGTAGGATAAAATTAAGTAAAGTTGAAACATTGTTTTAGATAAGAAAAAGAGATAAAAACAAAAAAAACGGTAGTAAAGTCAAAATATCAAATACTAATAAGATTAACTTTGTAAGCCTATCAACCTTGATGTCAACCGCTGAATTCAGGTTACAGCTATTAACGGCTAACGATCGGCTCATGAAGAGACTTTATTTACTGTACTTTCAAGCAGTTCGTGGTATCGAACTGGACCTTTCAACTATACAGAACAAAATGGTTATCTCAAAATGTTTGATGTCTTTGGAGAAAATTGTTTCTGAAGTTTCTATGAAAACTTGTTCCATACAAAGTACGCTTGTGAAAAAAAATTATGCATATAGCCCACTTTGGTTTTTGCTAACTCAAAACCATAGCGCTGTCTATGATTTGAAAAGGGTCTTTGGAACAAGTAGGTACGCGAAAGGGGAGCTTAAGATTTATTTCAAATATTTGATGAGTTTTCTTATTTGATAAAACAGTCATCCAAAACGCAAGGTTTTACATACCACCCCCTCTCAACCAGGAGAACATGTTTTAAAAATAATAGCCAAGGAAAATTACAGGGAAATTCATCTGAACTAATATTTTTCCATCACTTGCAGAATTTGTATGAAAATGGGACTTCGATACCAAAATTGTATTTTTCATATTTGAGACCCCAAAGAATTACTTTTTTTACAGAATAACTGTGTTATAGTGAAAAAATATTCCAGTAAAATTTTTCAATTTTTCCACTATTTTTTAAACAGGGTTGCCACCGTCAGTAGGATTTTACAAGATCTAGTAAAAAAAAAAATCTAGTAAATTTAGAGGATCCAGTAAATATCTCAAAATCTAGTTAAAAGTCATGATTTATAACAAAAAAAAAATTATTTTCCATGAATTCAGGGAAAAATTTAGGGTCCATTCATTACAAAATCTGATTTCGATTACGGTAGATATTAGGGTTATTATTGCTTTCATTTTTGCGATTTCGCGTCAATCCTAGCGCTTAAAGATCTCTACTTTTTCTCTCGGCTTCTTCGTGATACTCGCTTTGAAAGGCAAACTATTTAAAATCAGTACTGGTATGGCGGCTTAATTTGTTTCATAAATTTTCCCAGACTCTCAGACTTTTTCATATATCTGAATTTTATGACCTGAAGACCGTTGATACATTTAAAGCTAGGCTTTACCAGCAGAATTTCCAGAATCAAAGATTCCAGACTATTGTTTGAAGTCATGGAAACACCGCTTCTGGAATATGAAGTCTATCCAGTAGTACATCCAAATAATCCAGAAAAATGATTTTTGAACTTATAGGTTTCCAGAATTTTCAATCATACTATGAAAACGAAAGAAAAGAGGAAAGACAAAGAAAAGAGAAAGAAGGAAAAAAAATTGTGAAAATCCTATTGATTATCCTCCTTAAGCAAAAATCGATGCTTGATGGTGCACATGTCTTGTCTTTTTGCACTGTGTTAAAAGTGATTGTAAAAGTTTTTGTATAAACCTTACAGACTCTTAGACTTTTTTTTTTTTTTTTTTTACAATAATGACTTGCAACCAGGGTATATTAATGACAGCTAAATGTTTTATGACTGTCAACGTTCTCATGGTTAGCGCTTCTGGAGGATTTTCGTTATATAATTTTTTTTAGATGTTGTGACGTGTCGATGTTATGACTGTTTACGTTCTGACGGTTAGTGGGTTGTGACAGATTTTCGTTATGGAAAAAATTTGATGTTATGACGTGACGATGTTATGACTGTCGACGTTCTGACGGGTATTGATTGTGACTGTCGATGAACTGACATGTCGATGTTGTGACTGTCGATGTTCTGACGGGTAGCGATTTTGACTGTCGATGACCTGACGTGTCGATGTTATGACTGTCGACGTTCCTACGGGTAGCGATTGTGACTGTCGATGAACTGACGTGTCGATGTTATGACTGTCGATGTTCTGACGGGTAGCGATTGTGATTATCGATGTCCCTGACCTATGTTGCCACTTATACTGCAGTGTGCGGTATAATACCGCAAATTGGAGAGAAATGCCGTACTTTTTTTTGATTATACCGCATACCGCAATGATACCGCGAAATGACTTTGATCACCGTATTTATACCGCGAAACGACCTTTATCACTAAATTTATACTAAGTAACGTCACCGTACGGGAAAAGGGACAAATATTTGCTCTCTACTTCTAATGACATATGGCTGGATAGGCTGCTGTGGAACTCGCAAGAATTAAAAATAGTAATTAACGTGCTTCCAAGAGCAAATATTTTACATATCAGTCAGGTGCCTGAATGAAAGTTTAATTTTCATCCATTAATATAGTAAAGGGTGTACAGACACTGCAAAGCACAGCGAATACTCTACTAGAATTGAGTAAGTCTCAGGCTATCCTATCTTGCTTCTTTTGGCCATTATCTTTC
>JAPEVW010000917.1:25000-34000 GCA_027921565.1 Artemia sinica
AAATTACGATTGTTCAAAGGTAACTCTCGCGATCCACTTTCTGCATTGAACCTCTTACTATTGGAGTGTCACTAGGGCTATGCCAGGCTATTAATGCTCACCTAGACCTTAGTTCCTTCTGTGCCACCAGAGGCACCCAGGGCATCCAGGAAGAGCCGCCAATCATCCCTCATGTGTGCTGCTGTCCATAAATCTTCCCACTGGGGCTGGACCGTCGTATTGATGTGTTTGAGGTCCCGCTGGTAGGTGCGACGAAGTGTATTTTTCGGCCGTCCTCTTCTACGGGATCCCTGCGGCTGCCATTCCAGTACAGTTTTAGGAAGTCTATCCTTCATCATATGGATAACATGCCCCAAGTAACGCCATCTTCGTTGGCGGATGACATCTGTTACCAGGGGCTGGCACGACATAGATCGCACTGACTCGTTTGTTACATGTGCTCTCCAGTCAATGTTTAGTATTCTTCGAAGACAGTTGTTCTCGAATGCAAGAATCCTCTTTTCCTGTTGTTGCTTAAGTTTCCAGCACTCGCTACTATACAGAAGGGCCGAGAGAATGTTACTGTTGAAAAGCCTTAGTTTCAGTTTGGTGGAGTACTTTTTCGATCACCAAACTGGCTTTAGTCGATTAAAAGCTCCACTGGCTTGTCCAATCCTCGACTGCACCTCTTTTTCGCTAGATCCCGTTCGTTCAACTGTATTTCCAAGGTATTTAAACTCCACCGCCTACTCTACTGCGGTATCCCCGCACCTTATGTCCAGTGGCGAGTCGCTTGTTGCCATGCTTTTTGTCTTTCCCGAGTTGATCTTCAATCCTAAAAGGCTCACCTTCTCTTGGATGGCATCGAGAAGGTCCTGGAGCCTTTTCTTGTTTGCCTCCATCAGGGTGATGTCGTCGGCGATCGAGACGTGCTGGTTGTTTATTGTCGCGGAGTTGAATACCAAACCCCGTGCAATATCGGAGCACATAATCAGTTTACAGGAACAAGAAGAGGGGAGAGAGGACACACCCCTGTTTTTGACACCAGACATAATATGGAAATTCCTTGTACTTCCTTCATTGGTCCGAACGCAACACTCGGTATTTTCATACAGAGCAATGATCAAGGACACAAGTTTCTCAGGGATGCCGTAATAACGGAGGATTTTCCACAGCGACTCTCGATGTATTGAGTCGAAGTCAAATTTATGAAATTAATGCTACAAAGTCAAAATTTGACAACTCGCTTTCCACAGAACTTAACTTAATTTTTATACCCTGTACATTCCAAGATACAAACTTCAGGGTTTGTGTATGGCCTTGCGATCCTATTGGGCTCCGTAATCACTCGGGGAAAGCTAACCAGTAATAATTGTCGCTCCTAGGCCTATTAATACCCCTGTACTGCCAAGGTTGATTTCTCTGTAGCTGCCTGAACGGGTGTGTGTATTGTCTGTAACTTGGTTGCCAACTGCCACCAGTAACCCAGCTTGTCGATGGCTCTTCGTTTCTTTGCCGTACATTTCTAGCGGCGCAACTGTAAGTATTGTCGACCGGCTAATCTCGCTGCTCTTACAACCTTTCCTTGTTCCTGCTGTTTTTTTGTCAAGTTGCTGTTTCTTTCAACTATCGTGCTCGTGTAGCTTTCATTACCAGATAAATTCGACAGATCTGAAGGGCAATTCGGCACTGAGCTCTGGTTCTGGTTGCTTTCGTTCACATTAGCGGCATCTGTGCCCCTGGTCTCTGAGTTACTTTGCGCTGGGTTAATAGGGGGTCTAATTGGGTGGCTTACATTCATTTCTTTCATCTTTGACATTCAGACGCGTCGTATGTGTACGTTTTTTCTTTTTTTACCTTTAATGATAAGCCTATCGCCTTTGAGCCACGCATTTCGACCTTTTTCAAGGGCTCGGACAGCTTTGACTTTAAATTTTGTCTAGTCTCGCGTTGATACGTAGAGTCCGGAGCAACCTTTACGCCGTTCTGTTTCAATACAAAAATTTTCCTGAGAACCGCATTTCGGATTTCCAAGTCGTGCCACTTAGATATTACACGTCCTCATCTCAGGCGGAAAGCATCCTTTATGTCCCTCCGAGAAATCTGTAGGTTTGGGAGGCTCCAGCTAAGAAACTCGCATAGCTCATCCTTCAAATTCGACAGGGACGAACCAGTCACAGTAAATTAAAAACACGAGGTTATAAACGCTTTATTTCTGCCTTCAATGAGTCAATTTCCAGTGTAGATTCCCTGAGTTTATTCCTCATTTCCGCTAGGTCGCTTGAAATTTTTGATTTTGTTGTATCTAGCTGTTTACTAAAATATTCATTTGTGATTCTATACCGGATGAGGTGATTGAGAGCTGTGGGGTCAAATCCAGTTTGAAATTTGTTTCACGCATAAACTGAGAAATAGCTTCGGGATCTGATACATCCGAAGTTGAAGCTGGGGGCCTGATCCCCCACCCATTTCTGCTTGCTTATTCATTATAATCAAGGTTGCCTACCTATACTCTGCTAGAAATATTTTCCGGCAGCAGAGTTTTTCGTTGCGTCCCGCTTTAGCCCGGGACAAAACTTTGTAGCGCTCTCTTCCTCAGTTGTCAACGAAATGGATCTTTCTCAAGAGACGCTGCTATGCTGGGGGGGGCGTTGCTAACTTCTCCCCGTCGTTGCTCACCGTTTTAAACTGATAGATGTTATCGCATTAAATGATCGATAAATACCTGTGTGGCCAGGTGTTGCCCATTTGCGCCATTTGGGCGCTTTTTTTAGTTGATTGCACATATATTTTTTCAAATTGGCACATTGCGCAGATTTTGCGCATGTCAAAAAAATTCGGCGCAAAATGGCGCATTTTGCCTTCACAATAACAATGACAAAACTCAAATCTTAAAGTCTTGTGTTTACTGACAACTTCTACTGACAGATTCAGGAGTCTGTCTATAAAGACAGATGGAATTTTCAGAACCCCGTAGGGATTCTCAAATTGCATTCCAGGCTCCATGACAACCTAAATTTTAAATTATCAAAGCGTGCATTATCCTTAGCGTGAAAAACCAGATATGGGAAACTGGTCAAATCTCGATAAAAAATACTGAAAAGAGTCGGACAAGCTGACCTTTGTTTGACATAGCTCAAGCAGCTCTTTCTATCTTAAGCTTACCCATCAGCGTCCTCTTCTTCGAGAGAGTGTTTTCTGTTATGAATCTTGTATTTCTTATCTTTGACTTGGTCCTTCTTGTCGTTCTAATTTATATTTTGAAAGCTACAGTAATATGTTACTTTTTAGACTGAGAGATGCCGTAGACAAAGTTTTAAGAGAAGAACAGTACGGTTTTAGAAATGGTAGAGGATGTGTCGACCAAATTTTCACTCTAAGGCTAATAATTGAAAGTGCCTGAGTTTTCAAACACCTTTGGTCCTCAGTTATAAAGATTACGAGCAAGTGTTCGATTCTGTTGATAGAAAAGCTTTAGTAAAGGTTTTATCCTTGTATGGTATACCAGAAAAATACATTAAAGTGATTAGTGCTATGCACGAGAACAACACTGCTGCGGTTAAGGTAGGGAATGAGGTTAGCAGCTGGTTTTGTATTAAATCAGGAGTTAAGCAGGGTTGTGTTCTATCCCCCTTTATATGGATTATTTTGATGGATTTTGTCTTAAGGAGCACAGGAAATGCAATGGGAGACCACGGAATCAAATGGGAGAAAAAGTCTCCTGGACTTAGATTATGCTGATGGTTTTAAGCATCCTAGATGAAAGTGGAGAGCAAAATGAATGAAGTTTTAGAGGTTTTGCGAGTTCAGGGTGCTATAATAGGTTTGAAAATTAATGTTAAGAAGACTAAGTCACTAAGGCTAGGAATAAGTGAAGATGAAAAGGTGACGTTGAGTAATGAAAAGATTGATCAGACGGCAGCTTCACTTACCTTGGTAGTATTATTAGTAAAGATGGTGGGAGCAGTGAAGATGTTAAAGTAGAATAGCGAAGGCTCAGGGCGTTTTTTCACAGTTTTAAAAAAACATTTGGAAGAACAGGAAGATAAGTCTGCAAACCAAGATTAGAATATTAGAAGCTACAGTGATGACAGTGCTCAAATATGGCTCTGAACCATGGACGCTCCGAAAAGCGGATGAAGATTTGATGAAGATGTTTTCCAGAGAAATGCTTAAGGATTGTTCTGGGTACCCGGCTGACTGACCGTATTTAAAATAATAGGCTCAACAAAAATATGGTTCAATACCGCTCTCTAGGCTATAATGAAAGAAAGGTTGAGGTGGCTAGGCATGTTGTGCGGATGAAGGATGACAGATTTCCGAAGATTGTTCTTTTCGGCCAACCGTCTAGGGCTAAACGGAAAGCAGGTCGTCCTCGTCTGGGGTGGGAGGACGTCATAAAGAAAGATTTAACGTAAATGGGGACTTCGTGGGCGGTGTAAAAAGGGAGTTTTGAATAGATTTGGGTGGAAGGAGGAGCATGCGTAGCTGTGTTGGCCACAGGCGGCTTGGTGCTGCTTGTGAGTTTGGTCAGTAGTAGTAGTAGTAGAGTCTTTGTCATTAAAATGAACAACGAGTTTTTCCTAATTTATTAAGACATATGTGGTTTGTGTAGGGTTCCACTTAACCAATTAAAACATCACATTTAATTTCACGGTCCTTGGTGCCTAACGTTACAAGCAATTGGACTTTAGAAGGACTCTGAACTACATTATCATGGTTGCAGCGGCAGCTGCGACCTAGTAAAGAGCGAACCACAGCCCAATAGTAATCAAAAGTTGAAAAACGTGTTTTTAAAAAAAAAACTGTTTAGTGATAAAAAAATGCCATCTGACACTGAATCAGGAATGATAACTATTGTTACGGTTAATCTTAGAAGTAAAAGTTATTGCGAAAAGGAATTTATGGTGATTTCGAAAAAGAGCCTGAAACCCCTTGAAAATGGCGGCAAATCGAAATAAAAAAAATGCACCATTGGAATTAGCATGTTCCAAAACCTTTTGTAGGATAATTACCTTCCCCACCTTGAACACCAAGGAAAATGACTTTTTTGCATGGGTAGCATGTCGCCCTTTTTTTTCTTTTTTTTTTTCTAGCAGGACTAGGGGGTGGCCACAGCATCATAGAGAGGTGTGTAATAGCTCATTCGAAAGGGAATTAAATTTGTAAGTGCCCTTTTTAAGTGACCAAAAGATTGGAGGGCAAATAGCCCCAAACCCTACAGGCCCCCTCCCCCCAAACTAGTCCTATAAAAATTTTGAGACAGCCATTTTGTTTAGCAGAGTTCAAAGGTCCAATATATATGGTTTTGATGATGATATGGCCCTCCATAGTCCCTGGGGAAGGATTGTATGTGGTATCGGGCGTATCGATATTGCGCGTATCGGTATCGCGCGTAGTGGTATCGCATATATCGTATTCGGGAATATTCGTATCGGTATCCGCTGTTGTTTTTTTTCAGTCATTTTCTCTAGGCTCATTTTTTAAAGCATGTCCCAGCAAGGTATCATGGTTGCAGTGGCAGCTGCAACCTAGTAAAGAGCGAACCACGGCCCATAGTAACCAAAAGTTAAAAAACAAGTTTTTGAAAAAAACTGCCTAGTGTAAAGAAAAAATTCCCATCTGACACTGACTCAGGAACGTTAACTATTATTTCGGTTCGTCTCAAAAGTAAAAAGTTTATTGCCCCCCCCCGAAAGAAAATTTATGGTGATTTCGAAAAAAAAACTCAAACCCCTCGAAAATGGCGTCTCCGATCAAAATGAAAGGGCACCATTGGAATCAACATGGTCAAATCCTTGTACAGGGAAGTTACAGTCCCCCTCTTTGAACAACAACGACAATCACTTTTTTGCATCGGTAGCACTGATCTGTTGTCTCCCGTTTTTTTTTTTTTTTTTTTTTTTTTCAACAGTTCTAGCGGGCTACCAGAACATCGTCGACAGATTCTTAATTGCTCATTCGAAAGTTTTATTTCTTATATCGACGTGATTTTTATAAATTCTGCATCTGCAAGTGACATATGGCACTAAAATGGCACTTTTTTTGTGCTATTTCTTAAAGGGATGGCACTAGCAGGCTACCAGAACATCGTTGACAGATCTTTTATAGCTCATATAAAAAATATTGCACATATCTACGTCTTTCATATAATTCCACCATCATCAAGTTCAAATGGCACTAAAAACGGCACTTTTGGTGTCTTTGTCTCAAGCGGAAAAGCTGCACTGTAAAAAAAATTTGATTTCCAACAAAATGTTTAGCTTGAATTCAAACAAGTCAAAAAAAAATCCAATTTTTTCTGTTGGAATTGTGACTTGCGTATTGAATTCCAACAAAATTATTGAAATTATTAAGATTTATATGTACTTTTTAGTAGAAAAAATGTAATTTTCACCGTAAATAGGTTATATCAATCAACATGGTTTTGAACTTCCATGTAGTAGTTTGAAGTTTCTTGAATATCATCTTAAATTTGACAATTGGACTCATTGAAAGTAGTATGTTCAGTATAAGTTCAATTCAAATATTTGAATTAAGAAAAAGGGGAATGCTAATTGAATTTTGAGTGTAAAAAGATAATTATAAAAAATAAGGAAATATATTTTTTAGTTTGAAATAAGTTGAGCTTTCTTGTCTGCAAAATGAACACGCAGCAATTTATGTACAAAAATTATCTTTTAACTTTTACAATCGCTTTTTTAAATACATTTTTTTGTGAGTTTATGTAGGTAGAAATTTCTTGAGATGCTATCCTAACCTTAACAGTATTAACGGTGAAAATATATTGCTTTCTGAATTCAATTTTTTTCTAATTAATAACGAAAATCCTTTTGTGGAACAACTTATGTTTTTGCGATGGGCGTCATTTTTTTGTAATGACACCCAAAAAGTTTTCAAAAAAAATTCTTCCCTGGATTTTGCCATAAAATTTACTGCTTACGCTGAATAACCAAGTAAGCAAATATATCGAAGAAAAGAAGACGCCTGTAAGGGTATTTCAGTCCTTTACGTACACGTACAGGAACCAAAAGCTTCCCACAAAAGAGGATTTTTCTAAAATGGTGCACATTTCAACTGGACTCAGAAATACTACACTTTAATAGAATGAATTGTGCTTCAAGAACTCTGGTTTGCTACAGGATTAATTGAAAAATAGGACGTTAGCCCAATAAGTTTTATCAAACAGTTCATAGGTTAAACTGTAATTAAGGAGCGACTCAGCTCAATTGTAAAACCGAAACTCAAAACTGGAATTTGGATAACAACTGATAAGAACTGTGTTTTTATGCAGATTGCAAATATATAAATTTCATTACGTTTAATATCTACCCATCAAAGCTCCAAGCCTCAGAAGAAGAAGGATTTTGATGGATTACGGGATTTTGAAACAGGGAGCCTGATTTTAGAAAAAGGGAGAAAAACTTCCCCCAAAAGTCAATAAATCTTAATGTAAATCAGACCTTCAGATTCAGCGTATCAGAAAATGTTATTGTGGGGGTTTATGATCTCCTACCTGCACAAATGTGGGAATTTATGTTTTTGCCAGAAGACCGATCACGGATGCGTTTTCTACTTGTTGTTTTTTTTTTTTTTTTTTTTTTTTTCTAGTGTCCTTTTTAAGAGACTGTAAAGATTGGAGGGCAACTAACCTCCTCCCAAGACCCAATTTGTCTCTTATTTTGTTTTCGAATGTTATGGTTTGAGATCAATTTGACTAAAAAAAAATCATCTCCTTCAACTACCTACAAACGTATAATACAGAAGGAGATTTAGTGTTAAGAACTTTAACCGACGAAGCGACGATTTTGCCTAGGGGGCATTCAGTTCAGAGAGAGAAGACATTCTGATTCAAGAGATCAGAGAGAGAAGACAGTCTGATTGTGATAGTAAGTATTCGGTTTTAGTTTATTGATATTGATAACTTATGTCTTATGTTTCCCAAAATGTTTTAAGATAGTATATTTTAATAAATAAAAAAAGGTTGATAAAATTCTACGGTACAGTTCTATTAGCTGTAAACCATGCACGAAGCGAAGTTTTGGTTAATGCTAATGAAATAAAACAAAATAGGATAAAAATATAATAGTTTAGAAACAAAAATTCGGTTATATATTTGCAC
This sequence comes from Artemia sinica, assembly GCA_027921565.1. Classification (NCBI taxonomy): domain Eukaryota; kingdom Metazoa; phylum Arthropoda; class Branchiopoda; order Anostraca; family Artemiidae; genus Artemia; species Artemia sinica. Next base: position 33,102 of record JAPEVW010000917.1, read on the forward strand.
ATTTATCGGGAGGGGGAGGGGTAAAGCATAGCATATATTAAATACGTAACCTAACCTAGGTACCTTTTTCCCCCTAAACTCCAAACAACTAAAAGTTCAAATATTGTAAACGCAGTTAGTAAACCACTGCTTGCCCCCCAATTCTCCGTTGAAAGAACCTGTTTGACTAGTTTCTTTCATCATCTATCTTGCGTGGCTTACAGCTAATAGAACAGTACCACTTCTACTTTAGCTACTTTTTGGCTATCTTGGAAAGGGGTTAGGTTAGGGAAATGAAACTTTCAGGGATGAATCTACAAACTAAAGTATGGTGTACTTATGTACTATCTGGAACACACACGCCGAAAAATGAAGTTTGGTTGATGCTAATAAAGTAAAACAAAATAGGATAAAAATATAATAGTTTAGAAACAAATTTTGGCCATATATTCGCACATTAGGGGGGGGGTGAAGCATAGTATATATCCGGGTTGCCAGCGGTAGCTAACAACCTAGTAAGAGACGATCACGTCCAATGTTAATCTCTTCGAAATATAAAAACCCATAGCTCCTAAAAAAGGAGTCAGATCAAAACAAAAGTACACTATTAGAACCGCCTTGTCCGAAACCCCTTTATAGGAAACTTTCTGTCCCTTGGCTTGAACAGCAAGGGAAATATATTGGCTTGAAAATCAAGAAAATTGACTTTAAAAAAAAAAAAAAAAAAAACCACGTTATTCTCCCCAAACGGGATATTTTTTTCTCTTTTCTTTGTATCCAGAGATAGGGTTGGCACTGGAACATCGTAGAGGGTTGTTCAATAGCTCATCCTAAAGGAAATTAATTGGGTTAAAAAATCTATAGTAACTAAAATAAATTATTTCTAAAAGAGAATAATTTTTCCAATAAAACTGTATTTT
>JAPEVW010000916.1:0-34000 GCA_027921565.1 Artemia sinica
CCCCCAACAATAAAACCCATACAATAGTATACTCGTTAGAAAACGCAAAGTACGCTTTTTTCCTCTATGTAAACAAAAACCACCCAGACCCTGCTCTATAGAAATAGTTATTTCGTTCAAAAAATGCCCTTTTTTTCCAGTTATCAAAAATGCGTTTTCTTTACCTGCTTAAATGGAAAGCTTCGGTGTTACAAAGGAAGTGACAGTTTTGGGACTCAAATTTCACACGCTCTTGCTATCACAGAGATTAAAACCATATGTGTTTATAATTACAGAAAAGGGTCCTTTTTTGGAACCAAACTTCAACGTATCTGAAAACAAAAAGCTTGGTGATTAAAACGGGCTTTGTCTAATTCTAGCCGGAAACTCAGAATTGATAGGGGGCAAGATCAAAAAAGGGGTAATTAGTGATTGGATAATTTTTTAACGTGAAATCTCTGAATAAAATATTTTTGGAGAAATTATTTAAAAGGTATAGTTTATTTATTCTAAAGATAATGACATTGCCCTCAACAGCAAATCATTTTAATACTTTTCCATAGAGGGATTTCCACTAGGTATGTTAAGATTCAAGCTAATTCGTGTAGGCTACCTTTTAAAATAGCTTTACGGTGCACGAGGGTTCAGTTAAAGGGGGTACAGTTACACGGGGGTTTAGTTAAATGGGGTCGAGTTGCACGAGGGTTCAGTAGCACGAGGGTTCAGTAGCACGGGGATTCAGTTGTACGGGGTTTCGGTTATAGAGGGGTTCAGTTATATGGGGGGTTCAGTTGCACGGGGGTTTAGTTAAATGGGGCTTGAGTTGCACGGGAGTTGAGTTGCACGAGGGTTCAGTTGAACGGTGGTTCAGTTACATGCGGATTCAGTTACACGGGGTTTAGTTAAATGTGGTTGAGCTGCATAGTCTCGTTGGAAAAAATTGGAGTTCATACTTAAACAGTTCTATTAAGAGCTATTGCTATGGAAATGGGTCATTTTTGAATCGAAACTATGCTTTTCTGACTGAAGATACACATTTGGATCAGAAAATGTGAAAATGTACACAATTGAAACAGAGAAGTGTGTTTTGACGATATTTTCTATAATTTCGTCTGAAAAATAGAAGTTCACGCTTAAAAAGTTCTATTAAGAGCTATTTTTACGGAAATGGCTTATTTTCGTTCCAAAGCTGGGCTTTTTCATAACCAAAGGTTCACATTTGACCCAAAGAACTGTATTTTCTATAGGAGGAATTGAGTTTTGTGGCTGGTGCGGAAAAATGGTACGTGTGGGGTAAATTAAGTTTTGAGGGGGGTAAAAATGGTAGTTATTTAGTACCCAGTAAACAGGTGACTTGAAATGCTTCATTAGAAATAGTTTATTGCTAATAATACCTCCTCGACAGATATTTTTTTTATTGTATTTTATAGCTATTAGCCAAACGTTGCTCTGTGTTTGTCACACCAACTAGTAAATATTTATCGGGGTTTTATTTTTTCTGTTCAATTATTTTCAGTGTAAGCCAATATAATTACCTCATTCTTTTATTCTAACTTAACTTGTAGGAATAGGACTTCTAGAATAAGGATTCATTCCCTCGACTAAATCAGTTTTTTCATGTAAAATGGTGAACAAAAGACTATTAATTCTCCGTATTCTTCTTCTTCTTCTTCTTATCTAGCTAAACGTTGCGCTGTGTTTGTCACACCAACTAGTAAATATTTATCGGGCTTTTATTTTTTCCGTTCAATTATTTTCAGTGTAAGCCAATATAATGCTAGGGGGAGTAAAAATGGTAGTTATTTAGTACCCGGTAAACAGGTGACTTGATATGCTTCATTAGAAGTAGGTTATTGCTAATGATACCTCCTCGACTGATATTTTTATGGCTCTAACAATTGTACTCTATGCTTGCCCAGAGACACGATCTGGCTTTCCCACTATTGCTCTATGGCCGGCTATCGACACTACCTAGTTTATTGCATGTATTATATCAGTATTTTTACACAGTGGAACGATAAACACATAACTAATATCTCTAAAAAAGTGAAGATGGAGCATTTTAATAAAGTGTGTTCACATAACAAGGTTATTGTAGCATTGAATGCCAACAAGGATAAGTATTTAAACTATGAAACAAGTACAAGTGGAAGCACTATTGGAAATGTATGCATGCATTGTCATGACAGTAAGGAATTAAATTTCTTTGGAATACCGAAAAAATTCAACTCTTATGTTGGTGGTTATGCGAGATTGAGATCTCCAGAGATGATTGCACTCAAAGAGAATGCCAACATAAAAATAATCGTTGATGATAGAGGACAACTCCTTGCTACTGTTGCAGGTAACACATTACCTACTGATACATTCAATCGTCACCTTTCGGGTATTAGCATTCAACGGAAGATCAATAAAAGAAAGGCCTACTCTTCTACTAATATCGTAAACCATATCTTGTCTACGTGCCGAAACTGTTACCTGTGTAAAAATAATGTGATAATAGACAGTGAAATTGCCAGAAAATAAAAAGGGCATTGTCAGAAAATATCACTATGGAATATAAAGATGAATCGATGAAAAACAAAGCACCAGCAAACGTTACTACCATTGATCAAACAGTCAATGAACCAAATAATACCAAGGACGAAAAGCATATTGAGCCTGTTGATGAGACACCAGTAAAAATTGTGTATGACTCAAAATGGAATAATGATTATTCTACTGATTACGAACTAAGAGAAGACAATAGCTATGATATCAAGAGAGAACATGGTGAACTATTTTATGGAACAGATTCAAAATGTCCAAAGTTAATCATTGATATTAATAATGTATCATAATATATTTTTTGTATTAATATTCTACATAGCATTATTTCATTAAAAATATATTATGCATTACATTGTTATGTGTTCATTATTTTTAGAGTAAGCTAGAATATCAAACGTTTAGAATGTCTAATAAAACGTCGGAGATGTAAGAAAAGGAATTTGCATACATCTATTATCAGACACATGGGATAACATTGACAAAATCTTGGTATCAGAATGAATAAATTATTTATCAACATCCGTTATTGGATATGTCATTATGAAAAATTGTAAGTAAGTAAGTAACAAACTCTTTCTTGAATTCACCTCTTGGATACACAATACAGAAATTTAATTAAGGAAATTATGAAAAAAAATTGTAAGTAAGTAACAAACTCTTTCTTGAAGTCACCTCTTGGATACACAATGCAGAAATTACATTTAAGAAATTATCAAAAATTGTAAGTAAGTAGCAAAATCTTTCTTGAATTCGCCTCCTGGATAAATAAAAAGACATTTCATTCAAGAAATTATGACAAAATTCTAAGTAAGTAACAAACTCTTTCTTGAAGTTACCTCTTGGATACACAATGCAGAAATTTCATTTAAGAAATTATGAAAAAATTGTAAGCAAGTAACAAACTCTTTCCTGAAGTCACCTCTTGGATACACAATGCAGAAACTTCATTTAAGAAACTATGAAAAAATTGTAAGTAAGTAAGTAACAAATTCTTTCTTGAAGTCACCTCTTGGATACACAATACAGAAATTTCATTAAAGAAATTATAAAAAAAATTGTAAGTAAGTAGCAAATTCTTTCTTGAATTCACCTACTGGATAAACAAAAAGACATTTCGTTCAAGAAATTATGACAAAATTCTAAGTAAGTAACATTTATTGTTTTCACACTCTTGGATATACAATACGGAACTTTCGTTCAATAAATTATGAAAAAATTGTAAGCAAGTAACAAACTCTTTCCTGAAGTCACCTCTTGGATACACAATGCAGAAACTTCATTTAAGAAACTATGAAAAAATTGTAAGTAAGTAAGTAACAAATTCTTTCTTGAATTCGCCTCTTGGATAAACAAAAAAGTCATTTCATTCAAGAAATTATGACAAAATTCTAAATAAGTAACAAACCCTTTCTTGAATTCGCCATTGGGCTTGCACAATACAGAAATTTAATTCAGGAAACTATGAAAAACATTGCAAACAAACTCTTTCTTGAACTCGCTTCCTGGACAGACAATACAGCAATTTCACTCAAGAAATTATGAAAAAATTGTAAGTAAGTAGCAAACTGTTTCTTGAATTCACCTCCTGGATAAACAAAAAGACATTTCGTTCAAGAAATTATGACAAAATTCTAAGTAAGTAACATTTATTGTTTTCACACTCTTGGATATACAATACGGAAATTTCGTTCAATAAATTATGAAAAAATTGTAAGCAAGTAACAAACTCTTTCCTGAAGTCACCTCTTGGATACACAATGCAGAAACTTCATTTAAGAAACTATGAAAAAATTGTAAGTAAGTAAGTAACAAATTCTTTCTTGAATTCGCCTCTTGGATAAACAAAAAAGTCATTTCATTCAAGAAATTATGACAAAATTCTAAATAAGTAACAAAACCTTTCTTGAATTCGCCATTGGGCTTGCACAATACAGAAATTTAATTCAGGAAACTACGAAAAACATTGCAAACAAACTCTTTCTTGAACTCGCTTCCTGGACAGACAATACAGCAATTTCACTCAAGAAATTATGAAAAAATTGTAAGTAAGTAGCAAACTGTTTCTTGAATTCTCCTCCTGGATGCACAATACAGATGTTTCATTCAAGAAATTATAAAAAAATTGCAAGTAAGTAACAAACTCTTTCTTGAATACACCTCTTGGATACCCAATACGGAAATTTCATTCAAGAAATTATGAGAAAATTCTAGGTAAGTAACAATCTCTTTCTTGAAGTCCCCTCTGGATACGCAATACGATACGGAAATTTCATTCAAGAAATTATGAGAAAATTCCAGGTAAGTAACAATCTCTTTCTTGAAGTCCCCTCTTGGATACACAATACGAATATTTTATTCAAGAAATTATAAAAAAAGGGAAAGTAAGTAACAAACTCTTTATTGATTTCACCTCTTGGATACAAAAAAAAGACATTTCATTCAAGAAATTATGACAAAATTCTAAGTAAGTAAAAAACTCATTCTTGAATTCGCCGTTTGCATGCACAATACAGAAATTTCATTCTATGGGACCTCTACACGTGATTAAACACGTTTTGAAACTACATGCTATTTGCTTGCCTTTCCTTGGTACCTTTCCAAACGAGCGGGGATTCCCCACTGGTTCCTACACATTGCAAAAACAAGGTAAAAGTTTGAATCAAACACTTTTAGGATATCGAGTGTCCTTACCAAAAGTCGACAGGAATGCCCCCCTCCGGCGAAAAAATTGTAAGTAAGTAAGTAACAAATTCTTTCTTGAAGTCACCTCTTGGATACACAATACAGAAATTTCATTAAAGAAATTATGAAAAAAATTGTAAGTAAGTAGCAAATTCTTTCTTGAATTCACCTGCTGGATAAACAAAAAGACATTTCGTTCAAGAACCGTAAACTCTAGTTTCTTGTAAGAAAATTATGGAAAATACAATTCTCTAGTTCAAATGTGAAACTTAAGTCCAGTTTTGGATACTCATAATGATGAGGACTGATGGTTCTAATTCAATAATTTTTTTTCATAAAACAAACTATTTTTTTTTAAACTTCGAAATTATTCAACTTTATTTATTTTTTATCTTTTTCTTTTGTACATATCTTAAAATGACAAAATATCTTTCTTGAATTCTCCTCTTGGATACACAATATAGAAATTAAAAAAAAAATGTAATTTCCAGACTTCATTTGCATGCAAGAGATACCGAGAGTTCTATGACTCCTCCCCGCAATGAATTCTAAGGGTTTTATGACTCCTCCCCAAAATGAATTCAGATGCTTTTAGGAGTCATCCCCCTTAGCCATAACTCCATTCGACCTTGAGCGAAGGTATAAAAGTTTGATGATGTATTTCTCTTCTTAACAAGTACATTAATACCTTCCAAGATGATAGGACTCTATGACACAGAATTTATCGGTTTGAAAAAATCATCTTGTGGTGTTATATTTGAATGTGCATTTTTATTATTGTCAATGGAACTTGAAGAAATTGACTGTTATCATTGGATAGTGAACTACAACATGTATGAGTATGATAAAAGCTTGTGGAGTACTACATTACATCGTATAAACAGACTGGGATTCTACGATAGAGTGATTACACCACTTAATAATAGTGGTCAGGAACTGAGAAATGTCCAGGAGGAAGTCAGTGAAATTTGCAGCTTTTTCGGGGTTGAAGCACTCTATGTAAAGGGTAATGTGCCTACAGATAAAGTTTTAATTCAAAAGTGTGACCCTAGGATTCCACTTTTCAATCTAGAAGAATTTAAGTGTCCTAAATTTGAAGGGGTTTATCATCGTCCTGAAGACGAGGTCAGGTTCTTCGCGCACTGGATACCTAAGGTCATACCTGATCGTGATAAATGCATTAGACATGGTAAAAACTATTCCATATCATGGGACCATCGTTTCTGGATGTTTAAGAGTGAACGTGTGTATGACTATGTGTCATAATATAATTTTGTATTAATATTCTACATAGCATTATTTCATTAAAAATATATTATGCATTACATTGTTATATTTTGATTATTTTTAGAGTAAGCTAGCATATCAACAGTTTAGAATGTATATTAAAACATCGGAGATTTGAGAAAAGGAATTTGCATACATCTATTGTCAGACACATGAGGTAACATTGACAAAATCTAGGTATCAGAATGAATAAATTCCTTATCAACATCCGTTGTTGGATTTATCATTATGTCATTATGAAAAAATTGTAAGTAGGTAAGTAAGTAAGTAACAAACTCTTTCTTGAATTCACCTCTTGGATACACAAAGAAGACATTTCATTCAAGAAAATATGAAAATATTTGTAAGTAAGTAACACACTCTTTCTTGAAGTCACCCCTTGGATACACAATACAGATACTTTATTCAAGAAATTATGAAAAAATCGCAAGTAAGTAACAAACTCTTTCTTGAATTCCCATTTGGATGCACAATACAGAAATTTAATTCAAGAAATTATGAAAAAAATGTAAGTAAGTAAGTAACAAACTCTATGCTTTTTCTGCATCAATTGTCGGATATGTTGAATAAAATATGCAAAGTCGACATAGCTTTATTTCATTTTTTAAGGTTAATTTAGACGAGGTTACGTGCGCGCACGTAACCTCGTCTAAATTAACCTTAAAAAATGAAATAAAGCTATGTCGACTTTGCATATTTTATTCAACATATCCGACAATTGATACAGAAAAAGCATAGAGTTTGTTACTTACTTACTTACATTTTTTCATAATTTCTTGAATTAAATTTCTGTATTGTGCATCCAAATGGGAATTCAAGAAAGAGTTTGTTACTTACTTGCGATTTTTTCATAATTTCTTGAATAAAGTATCTGTATTGTGTATCCAAGGGGTGACTTCAAGAAAGAGTGTGTTACTTACTTACAAATATTTCCATATTTTCTTGAATGAAATGTCTTCTTTGTGTATCCAAGAGGTGAATTCAAGAAAGAGTTTGTTACTTACTTACTTACCTACTTACAATTTTTTCATAATGACATAATGATAAATCCATAAACGGATGTTGATAAAGAATTTATTCATTCTGATACCTAGATTTTGTCAATGTTACCTCATGTGTCTGACAATAGATGTATGCAAATTCCTTTTCTCAAATCTCCGATGTTTTAATATACATTCTAAACTGTTGATATGCTAGCTTACTCTAAAAATAATCAAAATATAACAATGTAATGCATAATATATTTTTAATGAAATAATGCTATGTAGAATATTAATACAAAATTATATTATGACACATAGTCATACACACGTTCACTCTTAAACATCCAGAAACGATGGTCCCATGATATGGAATAGTTTTTACCATGTCTAATGCATTTATCACGATCAGGTATGACCTTAGGTATCCAGTGCGCGAAGAACCTGACCTCGTCTTCAGGACGATGATAAACCCCTTCAAATTTAGGACACTTAAATTCTTCTAGATTGAAAAGTGGAATCCTAGGGTCACACTTTTGAATTAAAACTTTATCTGTAGGTACATTACCCTTTACATAGAGTGCTTCAACCCCGAAAAAGCTGCAAATTTCACTGACTTCCTCCCGGACATTTCTCAGTTCCTGACCACTATTATTAAGTGGTGTAATCACTCTATCGTAGAATCCCAGTCTGTTTATACGATGTAATGTAGTACTCCATAAGCTTTTATCATACTCATACATGTTGTAGTTCACTATCCAATGATAACAGTCAATTTCTTCAAGTTCCATTGACAATAATAAAAATGCACATTCAAATATAACACCACAAGATGATTTTTTCAAACCGATAAATTCTGTGTCATAGAGTCCTATCATCTTGGAAGGTATTAATGTACTTGTTAAGAAGAGAAATACATCATCAAACTTTTATACATTCGCTCAAGGTCGAATGGAGTTATGGCTAAGGGGGATGACTCCTAAAAGCATCTGAATTCATTTTGGGGAGGAGTCATAAAACCCTTAGAATTCATTGCGGGGAGGAGTCATAGAACTCTCGGTATCTCTTGCATGCAAATGAAGTCTGGAAATTACATTTTTTTTTAATTTCTATATTGTGTATCTAAGAGGAGAATTCAAGAAAGATATTTTGTCATTTTAAGATATGTACAAAAGAAAAAGATAAAAAATAAATAAAGTTGAATAATTTCGAAGTTTAAAAAAAAATAGTTTGTTTTATGAAAAAAAAATTATTGAATTAGAACCATCAGTCCTCATCATTATGAGCATCCAAAACTGGACTTAAGTTTCACATTTGAACTAGAGAATTGTATTTTCCATAATTTTCTTACAAGAAACTAGAGTTTACGGTTCTTGAACGAAATGTCTTTTTGTTTATCAAGCAGGTGAATTCAAGACAGAATTTGCTACTTACTTACAATTTTTTTCATAATTTCTTTAATGAAATTTCTGTATTGTGTATCCAAGAGGTGACTTCAATAAAGAATTTGTTACTTACTTACTTACAATTTTTTCGCCGGAGGGGGGCATTCCTGTCGACTTTTGGTAAGGACACTCGATATCCTAAAAGTGTTTGATTCAAACTTTTACCTTGTTTTTGCAATGTTTAGGAACCAGTGGGGAATCCCGCTCGTTTTGAAAGGTACCAAGGAAAGGCAAGCAAATAGCATGTAGTTTCAAAACGTGTTTAATCACGTGTAGAGGTCCCATAGAATGAAATTTCTGTATTGTGCATGCAAACGGCGAATTCAAGAATGAGTTTTTTACTTACTTAGAATTTTGTCATAATTTCTTGAATGAAATGTCTTTTTTTTGTATCCAGAGGTGAAATCAATAAAGAGTTTGTTACTTACTTTCCCTTTTTTTATAATTTCTTGAATAAAATATCCGTATTGTGTATCCAAGAGGGGACTTCAAGAAAGAGATTGTTACTTACCTGGAATTTTCTCATAATTTCTTGAATGAAATTTCCGTATCGTATTGCGTATCCAAGAGGGGACTTCAAGAAAGAGATTGTTACTTACCTAGAATTTTCTCATAATTTCTTGAATGAAATTTCCGTATTGGGTATCCAAGAGGTGTATTCAAGAAAGAGTTTGTTACTTACTTGAATTTTTTTTATAATTTCTTGAATGAAATATCTGTATTGTGCATCCAGGAGGAGAATTCAAGAAAGAATTTGCTACTTACTTACAATTTTTGATAATTTCTTAAATGAAATTTCTGCATTGTGTATCCAAGAGGTGACTTCAAGAAAGAGTTTGTTACTTACTTACAATTTTTTTTTCATAATTTCCTTAATTAAATTTCTGTATTGTGTATCCAAGAGGTGAATTCAAGAAAGAGTTTGTTACTTACTTACTTACAATTTTTTCATAATGACATATCCAATAACGAATGTTGATACATAATTTATTCATACTGATATCAAGATTTTGTCAATGTTATCCCATGTGTCTGATAATAGATGTATGCAAATGCCTTTTCTTACATCTCCGACGTTTTATTAGACATTCTAAACGTTTGATATGCTAGCTTACTCTAAAAATAATGAACACATAACAATGTAATGCATAATATATTTTTAATGAAATAATGCTATGTAGAATATTAATACAAAAAATATATTATGATACATTATTAATATCAATGATTAACTTTGGACATTTTGAATCTGTTCCATAAAATAGTTCACCATGTTCTCTCTTGATATCATAGCTATTGTCTTCTCTTAGTTCGTAATCAGTAGAATAATCATTATTCCATTTTGAGTCATACACAATTTTTACTGGTGTCTCATCAACAGGCTCAATATGCTTTTCGTCCTTGGTATTATTTGGTTCATTGACTGTTTGATCAATGGTAGTAACGTTTGCTGGTGCTTTGTTTTTCATCGATTCATCTTTATATTCCATAGTGATATTTTCTGACAATGCCCTTTTTATTTTTCTGGCAATTTCACTGTCTATTATCACATTATTTTTACACAGGTAACAGTTTCGGCACGTAGACAAGATATGGTTTACGATATTAGTAGAAGAGTAGGCCTTTCTTTAATTGATCTTCCGTTGAATGCTAATACCCGAAAGGTGACGATTGAATGTATCAGTAGGTAATGTGTTACCTGCAACAGTAGCAAGGAGTTGTCCTTTATCATCAATGATTATTTTTATGTTGGCATTCTCTTTGAGTGCAATCATCTCTGGAGATCTCAATCTCGCATAACCACCAACATAAGAGTTGAATTTTTTCGGTATTCCAAAGAAATTTAATTCCTTACTGTCATGACAATGCATGCATACATTTCCAATAGTGCTTCCACTTGTACTTGTTTCATAGTTTAAATACTTATCCTTGTTGGCATTCAATGCTACAATAACCTTGTTATGTGAACACACTTTATTAAAATGCTCCATCTTCACTTTTTTAGAGATATTAGTTATGTGTTTATCGTTCCACTGTGTAAAAAATACTGATTTAATACATGCAATAAACTAGGTAGTGTCGATAGCCGGCCATAGAGCAATAGTGGGAAAGCCAGATCGTGTCTCTGGGCAAGCATAGAGTACAATTGTTAGAGCCATAAAAATATCTGTCGAGGAGGTATCATTAGCAATAACCTACTTCTAATGAAGCATATCAAGTCACCTGTTTACCGGGTACTAAATAACTACCATTTTTACTCCCCCTAGCATTATATTGGCTTACACTGAAAATAATTGAACGGAAAAAATAAAAGCCCGATAAATATTTACTAGTTGGTGTGACAAACACAGCGCAACGTTTAGCTAGATAAGAAGAAGAAGAAGAAGAATACGGAGAATTAATAGTCTTTTGTTCACCATTTTACATGAAAAAACTGATTTAGTCGAGGGAATGAATCCTTATTCTAGAAGTCCTATTCCTACAAGTTAAGTTAGAATAAAAGAATGAGGTAATTATATTGGCTTACACTGAAAATAATTGAACAGAAAAAATAAAACCCCAATAAATATTTACTAGTTGGTGTGACAAACACAGAGCAACGTTTGGCTAATAGCTATAAAATACAATAAAAAAAATATCGTCGAGGAGGTATTATTAGCAATAAACTATTTCTAATGAAGTATTTCAAGTCACCTGTTTACTGGGTACTAAATAACTACCATTTTTACCCCCCTCAAAACTTAATTTACCCCACACGTACCATTTTTCCGCACCAGCCACAAAACTCAATTCCTCCTATAGAAAATACATTTCTTTGGGTCAAATGTGAACCTTTGGTTATGAAAAAGCCCAGCTTTGGAACGAAAATAAGCCATTTCCGTAAAAATAGCTCTTAATAGAACTTTTTAAGCGTGAACTCCTATTTTTCAGACGAAATTATAGAAAATATCGTCAAAACACACTTCTCTGTTTCAATTGTGTACATTTTCACATTTTCTGATCCAAATGTGTATCTTCAGTCAGAAAAGCATAGTTTCGATTCAAAAATGAGCCATTTCCATAGCATTAGCTCTTAATAGAACTGTTTAAGTATGAACTCCAATTTTTTCCAACGAGACTATGCAACTCAACCACATTTAACTAAACCCCGTGTAACTGAATCCGCATGTAACTGAACCCCTGTTCAACTGAACCCTCGTGCAACTCAACTCCCGTGCAACTCAAGCCCCATTTAACTAAACCCCCGTGCACTGAACCCCCCTGTACGACCCCTCTATAACCGAAACCCCGTACAACTGAATCCCCGTGCTACTGAACCCTCGTGCTACTGAACCCTCGTGCAACTCGACCCCATTTAACTAAAACCCCGTGTAACTGTACCCCCTTTAACTGAACCCTCGTGCACCGTAAAGCTATTTTAAAAGGTAGCCTACACGAATTAGCTTGAATCTTAACATACCTAGTGGAAATCCCTCTATGGAAAAGTATTAAAATAATTTGCTGTTGAGGGCAATGTCATTATCTTTAGAATAAATAAACTATACCTTTTAAATAATTTCTCCAAAAATATTTTATTCAGAGATTTCACGTTAAAAAATTATCCAATCACTAATTACCCCTTTTTTGATCTTTCCCCCTATCAATTCTGAGTTTCCGACTAGAATTAGACAAAGCCCGTTTTAATCACCAAGCTTTTGTTTTCAGATACGACACGTTGAAGTTTGGTTCCAAAAAGGACCCTTTTCTGTAATTATAAACACATATGGTTTTAATCTCTGTGATAGCAAGAGCGTGTGAAATTTGATTCCCAAAACTATCACTTCCTTTGTAACACCGAAGCTTTCCATTTAAGCAGGTAAAGAAAACGCATTTTTGATAACTGGAAAAAGGACATTTTTGGAACGAAATAACTATTTCTATAGAGCAGGGTGGGGGTGGTTTTTGTTTACATAGAGGAAAAAAGCGTACTTTGCGTTTTCTAACGAGTATACTATTGTATGGGTTTTTATTGTTGGGGGTGGGGGGAGGGGGGCTAAGTCCCCCTGAATTTTGAATTTACTAGTAAAACGGATGTTGAGTTACATAATTTCGTGCGTGCTCCCAAAACATGTCTGACCACTTTATATCATACCAGTTTTTTTTAAGAATGTACACGTGAATTCATGACGTACATTCATTGTGCAATTGACAACAAAAACAGAAAAAAACCTGTTTGCTTTAAATTACATTATTACGACCAAACTCCCCTTAGATTTTTATTTTTTCCTTAGATTTTTTGAAATGTGGTCTGAAATCCCTTTAACGTAAGGGAGACCAAGATAAACTGAATTTTCCCTTTGATTTGTGTTTTCTGTGGAACTATCTGATAATCTTTTAATTTTCAATGGCTCATTTTAAAGGAAATCTCTAGATCTAGCGCCTTTTGCACTTAATTTTTTTTAATTAATTATTTTTTACGAAAAACTTAATTTTTTATATACAATATTGATCAATGACGTCATAGTCGTTGGATGTAGTTAGTATTACATAAAGGCTTGATCATCGAATTTAAGCTGAAACTAAGTAAAGGACAATTATGCCTTCATATATTCAAAGTGATGTATAAGATTTCCCATTACACCTGTAAACTGTTCCACAGTTGCCGGTTCATACCTTGGAAGCTTTTTCACTAAACATGCAGCATTTCTTTTGGATATTACTATGAAGTTTTACGAAAGCATCTCTAGCTGACTTTCCAACAAAATCTATTCTTTCAGAGATAATTTTAATCTTTAATATTGAATATTTTTCGTAATCCCAGTAAAACATTCGTAAAATGTTTACATAAAGGACCGATATAGCTCATCATAAATGGTTTTTTCAATTATTACATTAAAAGAAGATCATTGGAATAATAAATTATTGCATACAATAGACTTATTTAGCTACTTGATCATTTGAGTTACAGTAAGAGTAATCCGGGTTGCAGCGGTAGCTAGCAACCTAGTAAGAGATAAGAGTAAGAGACGATCACGTCCAATGTTAAGAAATATAAAAACCATTAGTTCCTTACAAAGGAGTCAGATCAAAACAAAAAGTACACCATTAGAACCGCCTTGTCCGAAACCCCTGTATAGTAAACTTTCTGTCCCTTGGCTTGAACAGCAAGGGAAATATATTGGCTTGAAAATCAAGAAAAGTGGCAGCTACTACAACATTCTGCCTAAACGGGATATTTTTTTCTTTTGTATCCAGAGATAGCTTGGCACTGGAACATCGTAGATAGTTGTTCAATGACTCATTTTAAAGGAAATTAATTGGGTTAAAAATCTATAGTAACTAAAATAAATTATTTCTAAAAGAGAATAAATTTTTCCACCAAAAACTGCATTTTTGATGTCTTTTCACACTGCGGTCTTTCAAACATAATCGTATACCAGCGGTAAGATTTGAACCCACGCCTCCGAAGAGACTGGTGGCTAACACCAGTGCCTTGGACCATTCGGCCAGGCTGCCTCTCATAAATAAATATATATGTGAATTTGGGTTGCAGCAGTAGCTAGCAACCTAGTAAGAGACGATCAGTCCAATGCTAAGAAATATAAAAACCCAAAACTCCTAAAAATAGAGTCAGATCGAAACAAAAGTACGTCATTAGAACCACCTTGTCTGAAAACCCTACTAGACAAACAATGAATGTCATCATAGTTTTATATTAGAGCTATGACGTGAATAGAAAAACACGAAATTATATTGTTGTTTCTGAAGACGTCATGAAATAATATCATTACGCCATGACGTCATGAAATAAAATAATTACGCCGTGACGTCATAATTACTATATAAGAAACGAAAAAAGTGTAAATGGTCTCATTCATGGTTACATAATGGTTAGATCAAAGCAAGCTACCCGCAAGTTAAAAAAAAAACAGTACTACAAAAAAACAGAGATAGTATCTTGAAAAGAAAATACATTAAAAGACGATCATTAGAATAATACAAATATTTTGATCAGAACAAGAATACACTATTAGAACCGCCTTGTCCAAAACCTCTATATAGCAAACTTACCGTCCCTTGGCTTAAATAAAAAGGAAAATATATTGACTTGAAAATCAAGAAAATTGACTTTAACCAAGATATTCTACACATTCAGAATATTTTTTATTTCCGTTTTTTATTTATAATAAAGAACGACCCTTAGCTGATAGTGATTGAAATATTCATTATAGTATACTCTATTAGAACCACAATACACTTATATAGGAGACCTGTGTTTGTTCGTGTTGCAGCGGTAGTTTTTTTCCGGGTTGCAGCGGTAGCTAGCAACCTAGTAAGAGATTTTAATAAAGAACGATCTCTTGCCTATATTAAATTTTATAGGCCACTTAATTATGGTATAGGCTAGTACAGTTACATCCGGGTTGCAGCGGTAGCTAGCAACCTAGTAAGAGACGATCACGTCCAATGTTAAGAAATATAAAAACCCATAGTTCCTAACAAAGGAGTCAGATCAAAACAAAAAGTACACCATTAGAACCGCCTTGTCCGAAACCCCTGTATAGGAAACTTTCTCTCCCTTGGCTTGAACAGCAAGGGAAATAGATTGGCTTGAAAATCAAGAAAATTGACTTTAACCACGTTATTCTCCCCAAACGGGATATTTTTTTCTTTTTTTCTTTTTTTCTTTTCCACAGATAGCTTGGCACTGGAACATCGTAGAGAGTTGTTCAATAGCTCATTTTAAAGGAAATTAATTGGGTTACAAATCTATAGTAACTAAAATAAATTATTACTAAAAGAGAATAAATTTTTCCACCAAAAACTGCATTTTTGATGTTTATAATAAAGATCGAACTCTTCCCTATACTAACTTGCATACGCAACTTCACTATAGTTAAGATTACAGTATGTATATTTTTTTACATTAAAAGACGATCACTGAAATAACAAACCATTCCATACATTGGACTTAGTTAGCTACTTGATTGTTTGAGTTTCGTCTCTTACTATTTAAAAGAAGAAAAAAGCCGTAGGCTTTTTCCTTTTTGTATTTATAGTTAAAAAACGAACTCAAGTCCAAAGAAATAATAAAGAACGACCTATTCTAAATTTTATACGCCACTTAATTATAGTATAGGTTAGTAATTCCACAGATAGCTTCGCACTGGAACATCTTAGAGAGTTGTTCAATGGCTCATTTTAAAGTAAATTAATGGGGTTAAAAATGTTATATTAAAAGACGATCATTAGAAGAACAAACCATTGCATACATTGGACTTAGTTAGATCCCTTATTCTTTGAGAGTCGTCTCTTACTACTCCGAAGAAGAAAAATCCGTAGGCTTTTTTCTGTTTGTAATCAGGGTTTCATAACCTTGGGTGTCAATCCGGGTTGCATTACTTACATTAAAGAACGAATTACATTAAATCCGGGTTGCAGCGGTAGCTAGCAACCTAGTAAGAGCCGATCACGCCCCATAGTAAAAATTAAAGTAACCTATAACTCCTGAAAGAAGATTCAGATCAAATCCGGGTTGCAGCGGTAGCTAGCAACCTAGTAAGAGACGATCACGTCCAATGTTAAGAAATATAAAAACCCATAGTTCCTAACAAAGGAGTCAGATCAAAACAAAAAGTACACCATTAGAACCGCCTTGTCCGAAACCCTGTATAGGAAACTTTCTGTCCCTTGGCTTGAACAGCAAGGGAAATATATTGGCTTGAAAATCAAGAAAATTGACTTTAACCACGTTATTCTCCCCAAACGGGATATTTTTTTCTTTTTTCTTTTTTTTTCTTTTCCACAGATAGCTTGGCACTGGAACATCGTAGAGGGTTGTTCAATAGCTCATTTTAAAGTAAATTAATTGGGTTAAAAACCTTTTGTAACTAAAATAAATTATTTCTAAAAGAGAATAAATTTTTCCACCAAAAACTGCATTTTCGATGTCTTTTCACACTCCAGTCTTTCAAACATAATCGTATACCAGCGGTAAGATTTGAACCCACGCCTCCGAAGAGACTGGTGGCTAACACCAGTGCCTTGGACCACTCGGCCAGGCTGCCTCTCATAAATAAATATATATGTGAATTTGGGTTGCAGCAGTAGCTAGCAACCTAGTAAGAGATGATCAGTCCAATGCTAAGAAATATAACAAAACTCCTAAAAATAGAGTCAGATCAAAACAAAAGTACATCATTAGAATTACCTTGTCTGAAACCCTACTAGATAAATAATGAATGTCATCATAGTTTTATATTAGAGCTATGACGTGAATAGAAAAACATGAAATTATATTGTTGTTTCTGAAGACGTCATGAAATAATATCATTGCTCTATGACGTCAACAAAATCATTACGCTGTGACGTCATAATTACTACTTAAGAACTACAAAGATGAAAATGTTCTCATTCATAATTACATAATGGTTTCAATCAAGCAAGTCGCACGCAAGTTGAAAAAACAGTACTACACAAACAACAGAGATAGTATCTTGAAAAGAGAAAAGCAAAAATATTCAACCGACCAGGCGCATCGAGAAGTAAAAATTGAGAGAGCAAAACAAAGGTATTCAACCGACCAGGCGTATCGAGAAGTAATAATTGAGAGAGCAAAACAAAGGTATTCAACCGACCAGGCGTATCGAGAAGTAATAATTGAGAGAGCAAAACAAAACAGCAAGATGTGTTATCACAATGATGAAGATTATAGACATGCAAAAATTGAGACAGCCAAACAAAAGATCAAGGAGAGTTATCACAATGATGAAGATTACCGCATCAAATATAAGAAAAACCAAAAGCAAAGGTATTCAACCGTCCAGTGTATCGAGAAGCAAAAATTGAGACAGCCAAACAAAAGATCAAGGAGCGTTACTGGGGTGACAAAATCTATAATGAAAAAATTAAATTCTCTGCGAGGTTGTACCGAAGAACGCATAAGGACAGAGGGAAAAATTACATTCAGAAATACAAGAAGATGGCAAAAATGCAGGCTGATCTTTGTAAATTGAGAAACATTTTACGCATGTTTTATCGGAATCACGAAAAGTATTCAAAATTACAGATTAAAATTCTCTTTGAAAGAGCGGATGCTGTTGAAAAGTCGGCTAGAAATTCTTTGGCAAAGCTTCATAGTAATATCCAAAAGAAATGTTGTCAGTTTAACGAAAAGCTTCCAAGGTATGGATTGGCAACTGTGGAACAGTTTATAGATGCAATGGAAAATGTTCGACAACACAGTGAATATACGGAGGCGTACTTCTTAGAAAATTCGTATATTAATTTTGGAAGGAGCAATTGCAGTTTATGTAGCAGCAATAAAAATATATATACAAGCATACCTATCAACAGCGAAGGAAAAGCAATGTTTTTCAATTATGGCGAAAACGAGCCTGTTAGGGTTATTAGTAAATGTGTTTGTAAGACTAATGATTTAGAACAAATTCCTGGAACACCGACTCAAGAAAAAAGCATTTCTAACTGTGTTTTAAACAGTTCGTTTAGTTCTACTGAATATTTGGCAAAAAATTCTCTGTGTAGTAGAACAAACTGTCCTGAAAAGTACGAGACAACTATTGAAAAATGCTCTAGAACTAGATCTGACAAGGAAATTATGATGGCTGAAGTCACCTATAACAATCCGAGTAAACATTCAAAACCAAAAATTGGGCAGCAGGTTACTTGGCAATGTCACCCTGATATCTGCAAGCTCTATCCGATGGATATTGAATTATGTCAAATTCTTTTTGATATCCTTGAAAATAATATAGCATTAAAATTTTCAACTGACAAAGTGGTTAATTTCTACCTTGGCGGCTTGGATTATTGTGAAATCAATTACAGGGACACAAGAAAGCATGGGCATTCGTTATACTGTAGCCCAAATGAGGGATGTCAGAGCTATTTGCGTTCTCTAAGGGCACTAGCTCCACATTTTCCTGTCTTGAACTGTTTCATTAATAGCGTATATAAGGCAGTATCAAAATGTAAGATTATACAACATATTAATCTACTAAAAGTCGAGGGTTCGTACAAGGAACTAAGTCATTACATAGAAGAAGTGTCAAGTAGACTCTGTCGTAATAATAGTCAAGACTTCATTTACGGTGATAGCAATATTAGAGTTTCTGTGGATGAAAATACAATAATAAAATTATTTGGTGAGAGCCTTGATAAGGTAGCTAACATCAGGGATGTATACCCCACAATGCATTGTGACAGTTGTGAGCAGATAAAGACAAAATACCAATTGAAGAGTCTAAGATCCCTTTCAAATAGGAAAGGTTTTGATGTAATGATGGCCACGATTTTAGAACACCTACAACAGGACATACCCAAAGATGACAGAGAACAACTAATTCAATGTACAGGTTGGAAAGAGGATGTCATAGATTCATTCTTTGTCTGTGATTACTGTGCTGGGAAAATGTTGAAAAGTCAGGAGAATGTCCGATCAGTATTAAATAACCTTCATATAGACTGTACACCGGGATGTATAAAGTGTTTAAATAATTTTGAAATGGCAATGATTCGATTTGTTATGCCTTGTCTTACGATCGTCAGATTAGGGCAAGTAACTGCATTGAAGAGACCTAGAACAGAACTTGTTGACGCTCTTAAGGGAGAATAGTATATCTACCTGTTGATGTGCAAGCAAATGCAGATATTCAGCCTGAAAAACTTCTTAACATTGATAGTTTTGTAGTCATTGTCAATGGTCAGCCTACTTACAACAAGAATGTTTGGACTGCACTAATAGATCTGAGAAAAGTCCATGAAGCACTGTTGTGGTTAAGAGAGAACAACAGTCTCTATAAAACAATACATGCATACACCCTAGAAGATTTAAATAAAATACTTGAAGCACGTCTTGCTGAAAAAGCGGTTGGTGTTGATAATTTACCTGAAATACCGGAAGCTGCAATCCTTCAGAAACTGACAGAAAGCGCAAAATCTACATTGGTTGAACATTTTTCTGTCCAGCCTCTCAATTCAGCGGTACCAAAAGACTTCATTGAAGATTTTAAGCAGATGAAAGATCTTGGTACTGACCAATTTCAAATCAAGAAACTAAAAGGTGAGAGCGAAGACTTATTTCAGGAAGAACTTGATCTAAAAGTGTTTCCAAATCTTTTCCCGAAAGGCAAATATGGCTTGCGTGACAAGGCAAGACCATTTCGGATTAGGAATGCAGAATATTTTAAATCAAGGCTTCTTAGCAGACATACTAAGTTTCGTCTTGACAAACAGTTTCTTTTTCACAGCTTCCAATTGCAAGAATTCTCTTACATGTGTAATAGCGTCGGTCATATGTTGCGGACTGTGAAACCAAATCAAAATGCTCGTCAATTTATAGACAGGCTTCATTCCCGTGATGGAGAGATGGAAGCGACTTTGTTTTCTGTTCAATCAAAAATCAGAGGATCTCAGCAGTATTTTCAATCTCTTTCCTATAAAGTAAAGTCAATGATTGAGCAATTGGGTCCACCGACTTTGTTTCTGACAGTTTCATGTGCTGAGTGGTACTCTCCTGAATTTATTGAATATTTACGGACTGTCCATAAGAACTTACCTGGTGTGGCAAAAATGACCCCAGCAGAGTTGACGTGTCTAGATCCAATTGCAGTTTCCATGCACTTTGACAAAAAATGGACACCTATATTTAATGAGCTAATTTGTTCAAAGACAAATCCTTTGTTTGGTAAAATTAAGGATCATTTCTGGCGTATCGAGTATCAGAAACGAGGTGCGCCTCATGTACACTGTGTGTTGTGGATTGAAGATGCTCCTATTATTGGGAAATCAACAGCGTCTGAAGTGATTCAGTATATCAATAGTATTATAACTTGTGAAATACCAAATAGATTGACTAGTCCAACTCTTCACAAACTGGTCAAAGACCATCAAGTGCACCGCTGTAATAAATACTCTCAAAGAAAGTATAAGAGAAAAAGAGGAAGATGGGTTACGTATTGTAAGTTTGGCTTTCCTCGTATAGTAAAGATCGACCTCTAGTCTATTTAAATTTTAAATTAAATGATTTTAATTCAACATAATAAAAGTTCTCCCCGACGGGGAATTGAACCCATTCTCCCCCATGACAAGTGTTTATGCTCATCAACGGACTGTCGAAGACTTATAAAAATATGAGTTACATATAAGACATGATAATAATTTTGTTATTACACTAAAATTATATAAGGAATCGTCCTGGTTAATTATAAATGGTAATTATGTTAGTTTTTATATTTAAGAACGAAATGTTGCCCTTAGTAAATGAAAAATTTTCTAAAGAAGTTATAGTAAAGAATGATAAGCCGCCTATGGTTTCATAAATGATTATATAAAGGGGTTGTTTAGAATACATAACCTAAACAGAAGCATGGTTTCTTCTGAGCAAGCTAAACTATTAATGCATAAAGGATCGATACAGTTCATCCGGGTTGCAGCGGTAGCTAGCAACCTAGTAAAAGACGATCACGTCCAATGTTAAGAAATATAAAAACCTATAGTTCCTAACAAAGGAGTCAGATCAAAACAAAAAGTACACCCTTAGAACCGCCTTGTCCGAAACCCCTGTATAGGAAACTTTCTGTCCCTTGGCTTGAACAGCAAGGGAAATATATTGGCTTGAAAATCAAGAAAATTGACTTTAACCACGTTATTCTCCCCAAACGGGATATTTTTTTCTCTTTTCTTTTTTTTTTCTTTTCCACAGATAGCTTGGCACTGGAACATCGTAGAAGGTTGTTCAATAGCTCATTTTAAAGGAAATTAATTGGGTTAAAAATCTATAGTAACTAAAATAAATTATTTCTAAAAGAGAATAAATTTTTCCACCAAAAACTGCATTTTTGATGTCTTTTTTATAATAAAGAACGACTTCTTGCCTGTACTAAATTTTATACGCCACTTAATTATAGTATAAGTTAGTAATTCAACAGATAGCTTGGCACTGGAACATCGTAGAGAGTTGTTCAATGGCTCATTTTAAAGGAAATTAATGGGGTTAAAAACCTTTTTTTACAGTAAAGAACGATCTCTCATCCATAGTAACTGATATATGGTGGTTCCAGGGGTAGTTACTTGTGGTTCGTCTCTTACTATTTCAAAGAAGAATCCGGGTTGCAGCGGTAGCTAGCAACCTAGTAAGAGACGATCACGTCCAATGTTAAGAAATATAAAACCCATAGTTTCCTAACAAAGGAGTCAGATCAAAACAAAAAAGTACACCATTAGAACCGCCTTGTCCGAAACCCCTGTATAGGAAACTTTCTGTCCCTTGGCTTGAACAGCAAGGGAAATATACTGGCTTGAAAATCAAGAAAAGTGGCAGCTACTACAACATTCTGCCTAAACGGGATATTTTTTTTCTTTCTTTTTTTCTTTTCCAAAGATACCTTGGCACTGGAACATCGTAGAGGGTTGTTTCAATAGCTCATTTTAAAGGAAATTAATTGGGTTAAAAACCTTTTGTAACTAAAATAAATTATTTCTAAAAGAGAATAAATTTTTCCACCAAAAACTGCATTTTTGATGTCTTTTCCACACTGCAGTCTTTCAAACATAATCGTATACCAGCGGTAAGATTTGAACCCACGCCTCCGAAGAGACTGGTGGCTAACACCAGTGCCTTGGACGACTCGGCCAGGCTGCCTCTCATAAATATTTTACATAAAGGATCGATACTGTAATTGGAATGTTCTAAGCATCATCTTTATCATTGTTTTATTTATAGCTGAATTACAAACTAAAAGAAATCGACCCCGGGTGGCCTTGAAACACCAACCTTTCGATTAACGGCCGATCGTGCTAGACACTTGCACTATGACGCCATTAATTAATACATTAAAAGACGATCGTTGGAATAACAAAACATTGCATACATCAGACTTGGTTATCTACTTAATTGTTTGAGGTTCGTCTCTTACTTTTTCAAAGAAGAAAAAGCCGTAGGCTTTTTCCTGTTTGTAATCATATAGTATAAAACGAACAGCCGTTTCAACTGATGTCATCATAAAGTTTTACTATAAAGTCATTTATGGTTGTAACACGCTATTGTGATGTCATTCATCATTTTGTGTGTGAAGATGCATCCGGGTTGCAGCGGTAGCTAGCAACCTAGTAAGAGACGATCACGTCCAATGTTAAGAAATATAAAAACCCATAGCTCCTAAAAAAGGAATCAGATCAAAACAATAGTACACCATTAGAACCGCCTTGTCCGAAACCCCTGTATAGTAAAATTTTTGTCCCTTGGCTTGAACAGCAAGGGAAATATATTGGCTTGAAAATCAAGAAAAGTGGCAGCTACTACACCTAAACGGGATATTTTTTTTTGTCTCCAGAGATAGCTTGGCACTGGAACATCGCAGATAGTTGTTCAATGGCTCATTTTAAAGGAATTAATTGGGTTAAAAATCTATAGCAACTAAAATAAATTATTTCTAAAAGAGAATTATAATAAAGAACGACCTCTTGCTTATACTAAATTTTATACGCCACTTAATTATAGTATAGGTTAGTAATTACACAGATAGCTTGGCACTGGAACATCGTAGAGAGTTGTTCAATGGCTCATTTTAAAGGAAATTAATGAGGTTGAAAATTTTTTGTAACTAAAACAAATTATCTTCAGAATAGAATCGGTTATAGTAAGGACCGAAGTCTATCTCACAATAACTGTTGCAACAGGGAAAAGAAAATAGGTATGTGGTATATTTGACGTCTTACGAGGTTAAATGTGATTTTATCCGGTTTGCAGCGGTAGGTAGCAACCTAGTAAGAGACAATCACGTCCAATGCTCAGAAATATAAAAACCCATAGTTCCTAATCCGGGTTGCAGCGGTAGAAAGCAACCTAGTAAGAGACGATCACATCCAATGTTAAGAAATATAAAAACCCATAACTCCTAAAAAAAGAGTCAGATCAAAACAAAAAGTACACCATTAGTATCGCCTTGTCCAAAATTCCTATAAGGGAAACTTACCGCCCTTTGGCTTGAATAGCAAAGAATATATATTGGCTTGAAATCAAGAAAATTGACTTTTTACCACGTTATTCTCCACAAAGGAGATATTTTTTTCTTTCTTCTTCTTTTCCACAGATAGCTTGGCACTGGAACATCGTAGAGAGTTGTTCAATGGCTCATTTTAAAGGAAATTAATTGGGTTAAAAACCTTTTGTACTTAAAACAATGTATTTTTAAAATAGAATCAGTTTTTTTTACGAAAAATCGCATATTTCATATTAAAGATTGATCAATGACGTCATAATCGTATACCAGTGGTAGGATTTGAACCCACATTTCCGAAGAGACTAGTGACTAACACCAGCGCCTTGGACCACTCGGCCAAGAAAAATATCCCACAAACGGGATATTTTTTCTTTCTTTCTTCTTCTTCTTCTTTTCCACAGATAGCTTGGCACTGGGACATTGTAGAGAGTTGTTCAATGGCTCATTTTAAAGGAAATCTCTAGATCTAGTGCTATTTTTACTTAATTTTATTTTAAATTAATTATTTTTTACGGAAATTACAATAAAGAACGACACCTAGCCCATGTTAACTGAAACATAAATAGGGATTATTTTATTTCCATCAGTGTCATGGCTGTAGAGATGGCTGAAACCTAGTAAAGAACAAACCATTACAGTAAGAACAAACTTACAACCCATAGAAACTAAAATAAGATTATAATTTCATTTTAAAGATTGATCAATGATGTCATAATCGTAGGTTTTAGCCAGGTCGTCTCTTACTATTCCAATTAAGAAAAAGCCATAGGCTTTTTCCTGTTTGTAATACAGTAAGGATTTCAGTAAAGGGCCGACAATATTCCAGTAAAAGATGCTTCAAATAAGAGGAAAGAAGACACCATTTCTCATTCTGGCAGTAAGATCCGGGTTGCAGCGGTAGCTAGCAACCTAGTAAGAGACGATCACGTCCAATGTTAAGAAATATAAAAACCCATATGGTCCTAAAAAAGGAGTCAGATCAAAACAAAAAGTACACCATTAGAACCGCCTTGTCCGAAACCCCTTGAAAGGAAACTTACCGCCCTTTGGCTTGAACAGCAAGGGAAATATATTGGCTTGAAAATCAAGAAAAGTGGCAGCTACTACAACATTCTCCCTAAACGGGATATTTTTTTCTTTTTTTCTTTCTTTTCCAGAGATAGCTTTGCACTGGAACATCGTAGATAGTCTTTTAAGGACCGGGATAGGAGACTTTTTTCTGGTTATGTCTTTGAGTGTTCTATACAACCTTCTTGTGTCATTATTTCTGGCTGTTTTTTCCATATCTAGGGCAACCTCATTCCAAAATTGCTGGCAGTCCTGATGTAAACTGGTTTTAATATGTTTACGTAATGACTTCTTTACAGCGGTTGATGCGTTTGATGCCTATCGTCAGCCTCAACTAGTCTTGCAGTTTTTTCTGACACATAATTTTTTCAGCTTTACAGGAGCATAGCCGATAACTTCACAGCCAGCTTTTCAGTAATATCCCGGAACTGTTTCCATAGGGTGATAGGATCTTCATCACAGTCTGTCAAGCTTACAAACTAGTTCTGTAAGTTTCAGGCAGAAGTCGTCTTTCACTGACTGAATTTTCAGTTTGTCTACGTCTAACTTCCTTTTTGGGGGGTTACCTCTTCCTCACACTCAGCTTCAGGAGTATCTTTGCACCTATAAGCGTATGATCACTTCCAGATTTATGTCCCGTGCACTCTCCTCTGTAAGTTCCAGAATCAATGACTGAGGGAAGCCAGCGCTGACTGATCAATATATGGCCAGTTTCTGCAGCTGTGGAGCCATAGTTTAAGCGCTAAGCTATCCTTTGAGAGGTTTTTTATAATAAAGATCGACCTCTTGCCTATGCTAAAATAAAAATCCATTACATACACTTGATTTAGTTAGCTACTTGATTGGTTGTTATCCGAGTTGCAGCGGTAGCTAGCAACCTAGTAAGAGACGATCACGTCCAATGTTAAGAAATATAAAAACCCATAGCTCCTAAAAAAGGAGTCAGATCAAAACAAAAAGTACACCATTAGAACCGCCTTGTCCGAAACCCCTTCATAGGAAACTTTCTGTCCCTTGGCTTGAACAGCAAGGGAAATATATTGGCTTGAAAATCAAGAAAATTGACTTTAACCACGCTATTCTCCCCAAACGGGATATTTTTTTCTCTTTTCTTTGTATCCAGAGATAGCTTGGCACTGGAACATCGTAGAGGGTTGTTCAATAGCTCATCCTAAAGGAAATTAATTGGGTTAAAAATCTATAGTAACTAAAATAAATTATTTCTAAAAGAGAATAAATTTTTCCAATAAAAACTGTATTTTTGATGAAGTGACGTCATAATTACTATATAAGAAACGTCAAAACTGTAAATGGTCTCATTCATGAATACATAATGGTTAGATCAAAGCAAGCTACACGCAAGTTAAAAATCAGTACTAAAAAATCAAGAAAAGTGGCAGCTACTACAGCATTCTGCCTAAACGGGATATTTTTTTAACTTCGCAGCCAGCTTTTCAGTAATATCCCGGAACTGTTTCCATAGGGTGATAGGATCTTCATCACAGTCTGTCAAGCTTACAAACTAGTTCTGTAAGTTTCAGGCAGAAGTCGTCTTTCACTGACTGAATTTTCAGTTTGTCTACGTCTAACTTCCTTTTTGGGGGGTTACCTCTTCCTCACACTCAGCTTCAGGAGTATCTTTGCACCTATAAGCGTATGATCACTTCCAGATTTATGTCCCGTGCACTCTCCTCTGTAAGTTCCAGAATCAATTGACTGAGGGAAGCCAGCGCTGACTGATCAATATATGGCCAGTTTCTGCAGCTGTGGAGCCATAGTTTAAGCGCTAAGCTATCCTTTGAGAGGTTTTTATAATAAAGATCGACCTCTTGCCTATGCTAAAATAAAAATCCATTACATACATTTGATTTAGTTAGCTACTTGATTGGTTGTTATCCGAGTTGCAGCGGTAGCTAGCAACCTAGTAAGAGACGATCACGTCCAATGTTAAGAAATATAAAAACCCATAGCTCCTAAAAAAGGAGTCAGATCAAAACAAAAAGTACACCATTAGAACCGCCTTGTCCGAAACCCCTTTATAAGAAACTTTCTGTCCCTTGGCTTGAACAGCAAGGGAAATATATTGGCTTGAAAATCAAGAAATTGACTTTAACCAAGTTATTCTCCCCAAACGGGATATTTTTTTTCTCTTTTCTTTGTATCCAGAGATAGCTTGGCACTGGAACATCGTAGAGGGTTGTTCAATAGCTCATCCTAAAGGAAATTAATTGGGTTAAAAATCTATAGTAACTAAAATAAATTATTTCTAAAAGAGAATAAATTTTTCCAATAAAAACTATATTTTTGATGCAGTGACGTCATAATTACTATATAAGAAACGTCAAAACTGTAAATGGTCTCATTCATGATACATAATTGTTAGATCAAAGCAAGCTACACGCAAGTTAAAAAATCAGTACTAAAAAATCAAGAAAAGTGGGCAGCTAACTACAACATTCTGCCTAAATTTATAATAAAGAACGACCTCTTGCCTATACTAAATTTTATACGCCACTTAATTATAGTATAGGTTAGTAATTCCACAGATAGCTTGGCACTGGAACATCGTAGAGAGTTGTTTAATGGCTCATTTTAAAGCAAATTAATGGGGTTTAAAACTTTTGTAGTTATAAAACAATTATTTTTAAATAGAATCATTTTTCTTACGAAATTATCCGGGTTGCAGCGGTAGCTAGCAACCTAGTAAGAGACGATCACCTCCAATGTCAAGAAATATAAAACCCCCCAAGCTCCTAAAAAAAGAGTCAGATCAAAACAAAAAGTACACCATTAGAACCGCCTTGTCCGAATCCTCTATAAAGGAAACTTACCTCCCTTTGGCTTGAATAACAAGAAAATATATTGGCTTGAAAATCAAGAAAATTGACTTTTACCACGTTATTCTCCACAAACGGGATATTTTTTTCTTTCCGCTTTTTCTTTCTGCTCAGCTAGCTGGGCACTGGAAAATCATAGAGAGCTGTATAATAGCTCATTTTAAAGGAAATTGCCAACATCTAGTCACTTTTGTATTTAAAAATAAAATACTTTTTAAGTAGAATCAATTTTGTCAAAAAAATTGCATTTTTGATGTATTTTCATACTGCAGTCTTTCAAAGATATTTGAATTTTGAAGCAATAAAACAGTCCATGTAATGAACTCTATAGTAATAATAGCTACTTGTCTCAATAGTAACCGAAACTCCTGGAACCAAAATTTTCTTTTTTGGCTTAATCGCTAAAATTATTATGTAAACTGCAAAAATATTTATGATGCCTAATCAGTAATAGTAATTTTTTAATTTAAACAACAAAAATACATGAAAATTCTAAAATTAGTTTTGCTTTTTGTCTCCTGTTATAATAAAGAACGAACACTTGCTCATAGTAACTGCAATATTAATTAAAAGTAGTATATACATAAAGGATCGATCTGAAAATTAGTAAATAACAAACAACAGCATGTAATTGAATAGCTTAGTTGCCTGATTTTCTGTGGTTTTTTAATTATCCGGGTTGCAGCGGTAGCTAGCAACCTAGTAAGAGACGATCACCTCCAATGTCAAGAAATATAAAACCCCCCAACTCCTAAAAAAAGAGTCAGATCAAAACAAAAAGTACACCATTAGAACCGCCTTGTCCGAATCCTCTATAAAGGAAACTTACCTCCCTTTGGCTTGAATAACAAAGAAAAATATATTGGCTTGAAAATCAAGAAAATTGACTTTTACCACGTTATTCTCCACAAACGGGATATTTTTTTCTTTCCGCTTTTTCTTTCTGCTCAGCTAGCTGGGCACTGGAAAATCATAGAGAGCTGTATAATAGCTCATTTTAAAGGAAATTGCAAACATCTAGTCACTTTTGTATTTAAAAATAAAATACTTTTTAAAGTAGAATCAATTTTGTCAAAAAAATTGCATTTTTGATGTATTTTCATACTGCAGTCTTTTCAAAGATATTTGAATTTTGAAGCAATAAAACAGTCCATGTAATGAACTCTATAGTAATAATAGCTACTTGTCTCAATAGTAACCGAAACTCCTGGAACCAAAATTTTCTTTTTTGGCTTAATCGCTAAAATTATTATGTAAACTGCAAAAATATTTATGATGCCTAATCAGTAATAGTAATTTTTTAATTTAAACAACAAAAATACATGAAAATTCTAAAATTAGTTTTGCTTTTTGTCTCCTGGAAGAAATTTTTTTTTCATCTCAGTTCAAATTTATATAATAAAGAACGAACTCTTGCCTAAACTAAATTGCATACTCAACTTAATTATTGTTAATGATATAGTAATGATATGGTTTTATTGATAGATGAATTTCAAATTAAAAGAAAAAGATCCGGGATGGCTTTGAACCACCAACCTTTCGGTTAAAGGCCGATCGTGCTTGCCACTTGGATTATGACGTCATTCATTAATCCGGGTTGCAGCGGTAGCTAGCAACCTAGTATGTTTACAATAAAGAACGACCTCTTGCCTCTACTAAATTTTATACGCCACTTAATTATAGTATAGTCCGGGTTGCAGCAGTAGCTAGCAACCTAGTAAGAGACGATCACGTCCAATGTTAAGAAATATAAAAACCCCTAACTCCTAAGAAAAGAGTCAGATCAAAACAAAAATTACACCATTAGAACCACCTTGTCCAAAACCCCTATTAAGGAAACTTGTCACTCTTTGGCTTGAATAACAAAGAAAATATATTGGCTTGAAAATCAAGAAAATTGACCTTAACCAAGTTATTCTCCACAAACGGGATATTTTTTTCTTTCCGCTTGATTTTCCTCCTCAACTAGCTGAGCACTGGAAAATCATAGAGAGCTGTATAATGGCTCATTTTAAAGGAAATTGCAACATCTAGTCACTTTTGTAATTAAAAATAAAATACTTTTTAAAGTAGAATCAATTTTGTCAAAAAAATTGCATTTTTGATGTATTTTCATACTGCAGTCTTTTCAAAGATATTTGAATTTTGAAGCAATCAAACAGTTCATGGTAATGACATCTATAGTAATAATAGCTACTTGTCTCAATAGTAACCGACACTCTAAAGAACAAAATTTTGATTGTCTCAATAGTAACCGAAACTCTAAAGAACGAAATTTTGGTACCAATAGATACATCAAAGCAAACAGTTCGTGATAATGAACTATATGTTGTATTGTAAGAGCGACTCGTCTCAATAGTAAAACTTGCTACATCTAGTTCCTTCGGTAATTAAAGATAAAATATTTTTTAATAGTTCCGGTTTGCAGCGGTAGCTAGGAACCTAATTAAAAGAGATCAGTCGAAGAACATACCATTGTATATATTAAACTTAGTTAGCTGCTCGATTCCTTGAAGAAAAAAAATCTTATTTGTCAACTGAAACTAGAATAATTCCTGAAAATTTAAAAAAATATAATTTTATTTAGCTGCAAAGTGCAAAAATATTTACGGTGTCTGAACAATAATTTCCATTTTTTAATTCAAACCAGAAAAAAACCTGAAAATTTAAAAATTAGTTTGGTTTTCCTTTTGCTTCAATTGACTCGCTACACCATTTTATACGCCATTTATTTTATATCATCTTAGTTCAAATTTGTTTGGCTTAACCCATAAATTACGTATCTCTGTATTGATGTCCTATATTTCCAATGAGAAATATTCATTTTTTTTATTTTAGTTTTGAGTTCAGAATCTCTTAAGTTATTATGTAAACTGCAAAAAAAATTATTATGTCTAACCAATAATACTAATTTTTTAATTCAAACTAGAGCAATACCTGAAAATTTTTGAATTAGTTTTGTTTTTT
Source organism: Artemia sinica (assembly GCA_027921565.1). Taxonomy (NCBI): domain Eukaryota; kingdom Metazoa; phylum Arthropoda; class Branchiopoda; order Anostraca; family Artemiidae; genus Artemia; species Artemia sinica. The sequence goes on from JAPEVW010000916.1 coordinate 30,798, forward strand.
GTCTCCTGGAACCAAAATTTTCTTTTTTGGCTTAATCGCTAAAGTTATTATGTAAACTGCAAAAATAATTATGATGTCTAACCCGTAATAGTAATTTCTTAATTTAAACTACAAAAATACATGAAAATTTTATAATTAGTTTTACTTTTTGTCTCCTGGAACCAAAATTTTTTTCATCTAAGTTCAAAGTTATTATTGTATCCTGGAACCAAATTTTTTTTGGTTTGTAGCCCGTAAAGTACGTATCTCTATATTATTGTCTTATAATTGCAATTATTTTAGTTTTCAGTCCAGAATCGCTAAACTTATTATGTAAAATGCAAAAATATTTATGTTGTCTAACCAATAATACTAATTTTGTAATTCAAGCAAGATAAATACCTGAAAATTTAAAAATTAGTTTTTCTTATGCTAGGTTTTAGATACTCGATACGGGGTATTGTGTACTTAATAATTTTAAACATTGAAAAAATATGGTCTCACGCGAGTGGAAAAAAAGAAAGCATAACCAAAAAAAATATCAAAATAGGGCAATCCAAATTTCTACTAATAAAAAACTTTACTACACAAAAAATAAAGCTAACATCCTGAAATATAAGAAAAGTTTATTTAAAAGTGATAAAAATGCCATTGAACGCAATCAAGCTCGAGAACTCGTAAGGATTGCTACTAAGATGTCTTGTGATCCAGAATTTAAGAAAATGAAATATGACAGAGCAAAACAGAGGTATGTTACGGATTAGGGGTATCGAGAAGGGAAAATTGAGACAGCCAAACAAAAGAGCAAGGAACGGTATGATAACGATATAGATTAACGAAACAAACATAAGAAAAAAGTTGCTACCAGAATAATGGGTAGATACTGGGGTGACAAAAGCTATAATGAAAAAATTAAATTCTCTGCGAGGTTGTACCGAAGAACGCACTAGGACAAAGGGAAAAATTACATTCAGAAATACAAGAAGATGGCAAAAATGCAGCCTGATCTTTGTAAATTTAGAAACATTTTACGCATGTTTTATCGGGATCACGAAAAGTATTCAAAATTACAGATTAAAATTCTCTTTGAAAGAGCGGATGCTGTTGAAAAGTCGGCTAGAAATGCTTTGGCAAAGCTTCATCGTAATATCCAAAAGAAACGTTGTCAGTTTAATGAAAAGCTTCCAAGGTATGGACTGGCAACTGCGGAACATTTTATAGATACAATGGAATATGTTCGACAACACAGTGAATATACAGAGGCGTACTTCTTAGAAAGTTCGTATATTAATTTTGGAAGGAGCAATTGCAGTTTATGTAGCAGCAATAAAAATATATATACAAGCATACCTATCAGCAGCGAAGGAAAAGCAATGTTTTTCAATTATGGCGAAAACGAGCCTGTTAGGGTTATTAGTATATGTGTTTGTAAGACTAATGATTTAGAACGAATTCCTGGAACACCGACTCAAGAAAAAGTATTTCTAACTGTGTTTTAAACAGTTCTTTTAGTTCTACTGAATATTTGGCAAAAAATTCTCTGTGTAGTAGAACAAACTGTCCTGAAAAGTACGAGACAACTATTGAAAAATGCTCTGAATCTAGATCTGACAAGGAAATTATGATGGCTGAAGTCACCTATAACAATCTGAGTAAACATTCAAAACCAAAAATTGGGCAGCAGGTTACTTGGAAATGTCACGCTGATATCTGCAAGCTCTATCCGACGGATATTGTATTATGTCAAATTCTTTTTGATATCCTTGAAAATAATATAGCATTAAAATTTTCAACTGACAAAGTGGTTAATTTCTACCTTGGCGGCTTGGATTATTGTGAAATCAATTACAGGGACACAAGAAAGCATGGGCATTCGTTATACTGTAGCCCAAATGAGGGATGTCAGAGCTATTTGCGTTTTCTAAGGGCACTAGCTCCACATTTTCCTGTCTTGACCTGTTTCATTAGTAGCGTATATAAGGCAGTATCAAAATCAAAGATTATACAACATATTAATCTACTAAAAGTCGAGGGCTCGTACAAGGAACTAAGTCATTATATAGAAGAAGTGTCAAGTAGACTTTGTCGTAATAATAGTCAAGACTTCATTTACGGTGATAGCAATTTTAGAGTTTCTGTGGATGAAAATACAATAATAAAATTATTTGGTGAGAGCCTTGTTAAGGTAGCTAACATCAGGGATGTATAACCCACAATGCATTGTGACAGTTGCGAGCATAATAATAAAGAACGACCTCTTGCCTTTATTAATTTATATTAAAGTTATTATATTTAGCTAAGAGGTAGGGAAACTGAGTTACTGTTTTAAATTGTAAATTTAAGAGATACTACTTTAAATTCGGTATATTAAAAAAAATTCTGACGGGGAATCGAACTCAGGTCTTCCGCATGACAAACAGCGATAGTGACCACTGTACTATCAGAGACTTATAATATATAAATAATATATAAGTCATGATATTAAATTGGTTCATACATCTTTGTACATGTTTTACATTAAAAGACGACCATTAGAAGAACAAACCATTGCATACATTGGACTTAGTTAGCTGACTGATTCTTTGAGATCCGTCTCTTACTACTCCAAAGAAGAAACAAGCCGTAGGTTTTTTTCCTGTTTCCGGGTTGCAGCGGTAGCTAGCAACCTAGTAAGAGACGATCACGTCCAATGTTAAGAAATATAAAAACCCATAGTTCCTAACAAAGGAGTCAGATCAAAACAAAAAGTACACCATTAGAACCGCCTTGTCTGAAACCTCTATAAAGGAAACTTACCGTCCCTTGGCTTGAACAGCAAGGGAAATATATTGGCTTGAAAATCAAGAAAATTGACTTTAACCACGTTATTCTCCCCAAACGGGATATTTTTTTCTTTTTTTCTTTTTTTTTCTTTTCCACAGATAGCTTGGCACTGGAACATCGTAGAGGGTTGTTCAATAGCTCATTTTAAAGGAAATTAATTGGGTTAAAAATCTATAGTAACTAAAATAAATTATTTCTAAAAGAGAATAAATTTTTCCACCAAAAACTGCATTTTTGATGTCTTTTCACACTGCATTATAATGAAATAACAAACCATTCCATACATTGGACTTAGTTAGCTAATTGATTGTTTGAGTTTCGTCTCTTACTATTTAAAAAAGAAAAGCCGTAGGCTTTTTCGTGTTTGTATTTATAGTTAAAAAAACGAACTAAGTCCAAAG
>JAPEVW010000919.1:0-33976 GCA_027921565.1 Artemia sinica
AAGGATCACGTATAACATAAACGAACAGAAATTATTTTCGTTATGAGGAGGTTTCGCTCTCCTTGATAGTGCCTCTTTACGCTAAAGTTTGGACTATTTTTAATTGTTGTCCCAATTTTCTAAACGTTCGTCTCCTGAAACCAAGGGTTACTTAATATTAGAATGAGACGCTTTTAGATAGCTACAAAAAAAACCTTTTGCGTGTTTGACAAGTTTATTGTCAAGCAGACACCGCTATTGTTTACTGCTTCTACTGCAACAATTGTTCTTGAAAAAAAAATTTATGTGCATAGTCTGGTTATTTTACTCATTGTCAACAAAAAAATTACTACTAAGAGGAGTTTGCTCACGCCCCTATCCTTCCCAAAACCATAACGACTTAAGCACTGTTATGTACTTTTCCGTTTTATTGTAAAAAACTATATGTTATCTTTTGTTTTTTAAATACATCCGACGGACAAAAAACAAAAATATCAAAAATCCATAGGCCTCATATGCGCAGACCAGAATGCCTTCTTATCTATAGAAGCAGCTTTGTACACCACTTAAGTAAAAAGAACACACGATGTCTAGGCACACACAATGTATTTTTTTTCAGACTCAGAAGGGATCTTAGGTAAGTAGTCTAGTGATCAGAGGGCGCAGCAGCTCCAGTACCCCTCTCCACCCTACCCACACGTCGTATTGTCCTAAAGTGCGTTTCTTCCTACTAGAAATTGTGAGATTTACCTATCTATTTTCAAAAATAGTCTAAAATATCATTCATAACAAGGCTTTTAGGGGTGAGACAGACCCCAGAGATTCAGACTGGCCTTGAAAAGGTGTTCACGAGTTTTATGCCCAGGGTGTTGTTGGTCTCATTTAAGGTTTCTATAGGAAGGGATGCCTGTTTAACTCACCGAAGGAGGCCTCAATCTTTCTACCCTGAAAAAGAAAACTATGTCAATATAAAAACGAAAAAAAAATTAATCACAAAAACTTTGCACAAAATAAGTTTCCAAAAAAAAATAAAGAAACTCTATTAAACCAAAACTCGTCTTTGCAAAAAGAATAGAATAAAATTAATCTATCAAAGCATTACAACTACCATAGATCAGTATCAATCAAATAGAAAATGAACCCAAACAAACAAAATTAAAAACAAGTCCAAATCTCATTATACGAGCAAGATAATAACCTAAGTATGTGGGTTCTAAAAATCTATGCTTTCTAAAAGCTAGAATATTATATTTGCGACTTTACTGAAAGTCTTTTTTTAATGTGTTTCAATTTTATAATTTAAGAAATTAAAAATCAATTAAGATTTTAAAGGTAACATAAATATCAGCATAGGTGTATGCACACTGCCCAATAACAAATAAAACATAAAGACATTTGTTTATAACGTAAAAGCTACCTCCACGGGGCTGTTAGGGTGGTCATTTTATCCTCCAAAGACAGTTATGCGGGCCTTTTCAAAAACTATTTTGACAGAAAATAGCTATTCTCCAAATTTTAGTTGTCTATTTTGGCCATTGAATATGAACTCTCTGTGTGTCTGATATCCCTCAAACCAACACGAGTAAGCGGTTGCAACCCAAAGCCCGTTTTCAGGGGGCGGGGCTCAGAGGAATTTTCCCGGGCGGACTTTATAGAGGTGGGGACAAAAAACACTTTCGGCCCCCTAATTTATGACTGGTCAAACAAAAATTACTTAACCAATAGGCGTTTTGCCTACGGCCCCTTTCTCCCTTCACAAAACCAGAAATAGTGCTAAGGTATGTTATGTCCTTTCCGTTTGTATTGAAAACTAATATGTATCTCGCAACAAGCGGTGCTTTTTGTTTTTCAAAACATTGAACGACAAAAGTGTTAAAAATCATACTAATAGTCCGTAATAACTGTAAGGAAACTATTGAAAATAATGAACTATTATTCCAGGAAGCCTCAGCGGTTTAAGTGTTTATTTCCCTGTCATTCTTATTACCAAAAAACTGCTTTTTATTTGACTGTACTTTTAATGTATTATTGAACAATTTACCAGCAGTATTAAGAAAAAACGATCAGAAAAACAAATTTAAAAAAAAAAAAAAAACGAAGTTTTTCAACTGAAAGTAAGGAATCAACGTTATAACCATAAAACGATAAACTACAATGCACATTTTTTCAGTAAATTCATTTGAATTTTTTGGTTGAGCAAAGTTCCAAGCCATTGAAAGAGAAGCCAGTTTCGTTCCCTTTTTTAGGGGGGATCTTGACATCCAACTGCTCTCTAGTAATGCTTTACTCATTAACTAAGTTTGGATCCCCTTTCACAGACTCGTGGCTTGTAGTTTTTTAAGACAATGAAATACGGTGTTCTTCTTTTAGTTTCACTCGTAATTTTCTATTCGGATGATGGGTCAAAACAAAGAAGCAAAGAGCGTCTCGTGGCACATCATATCAACATATCCAAAGAAAAAAATGAAAATCTCTCAAGCTTTGAAAGAAGAAATAAGAGGTATTTGACAAGAATGTGAGCTTCCAGAATGGTAAGTACAATGTGCAAATCCACAAATGAAGATGAACAACAGGGACGTTAAAATGAATAAGGATGGTTACCAAACACATACTTTAAATGCAAGGTGCCAGAAAAAGATTGATACCGCAGGGAACTTTGAAAATGAATAAGATGGACATGGAGTTCAATGGAGTGCATGGAGTGCATGGACAATAAAGAGTGCCAGGACATGGAAAGGTTTGACTGCCAAGAGAATATGGTGGGAATGTCTCGACTGGAAGTAGAAACATGAGTTCCAGATTATTGACGCCGATGATGAAAAACAATAAAATGATAACCCACAAGAAACAAAAACCGTAACGTTAACAAAAACGAGTTCTTACCATAGCCAATTGAATTATGTGGGGAAGAAGACATTACCAGGGCCTCTTACCGAAACACAGATTTATAGTACACAGCCTGATGTAAAAATAAATCGGCTTTAATAAGCCTTCTAATAGCACTGTTTGTTTTTACTGTCAAAAAAGTACAAGATTTCCAAACTGATCGACCAAGTGTAATTAAAAACAATACATGGCGCCTCACTTCCTAATCATGTGCATTGATACCGAAGGGAAACTTTGAAAGATGATAAGCTGGGACATGCGAAGTTCAAGGAGTGCATGGAAAAATTATAACGAGTGCAGGGACATTACAAGAGTGCTATGGACACTAAAGAGTGCAAGGACATGGATATAAGGTTGACTACCAAGAGAGAATATGGTGGAATGTTTTCGACCGGAAGTAGAAATATGAGTTCCAGATTAATGACGCCTATGATTGAAAACAATAAAGAAACCCAGAACAAAAAAGTAACGTTAACAAAAACGGGTATACAATAGCCAATCGAATTATGTGAAGACCAATTACCAGGGTCTTACAGAAATCACAGATTTATAGTACACAGCCTGAGAAAAATTAAATCGGCTTTTAATAAGCCTTCTCTGAATGTTTGTTTTTGTGTTCCAAAAAAGTACAAGAATTTTCAAATGATCGGCCAAGTGTAATTCAACAACACATGGCGGCATCACTTCCCTAATAATCCAGTGGACCCACATATTTACGACGAAACCAAGAAATCGGCACTTAGATCTACTGAGGCTGCCATAATCTTAAGGACCGCTCACGAAAACTGGTATATCAAAGTTTAGGACTCTGCAAGAACAAAGTGCAGCCTATCCTTACTGCCATGATCAGTAAGATTTTTAGATATATATTCAGGATAGTTTTGAATACTTACAAGACTACAAGGCCGGATGGTAACCGTTTATAGAAAGAAGTAGTGGGGCGACACTCAGTATCTCGTACCCTTGTTCAATCCCCAAACTCAGAAAGAGAGTCAATCAAACGGATGATTGAAGGCAAGATGGTGATTTGAAGAGATATATCTTTCGATATGAGCAATTGTGCATTCAACTGTCCTGAGCACTGCCTATATACGGTGTATCCATTATTGTTGCGGTACTTGTGACAAGAAAAATCCCATTGTGATCCCCTATAGGAAACCATAAAAAGAAAAGAATTGGAATAAAAAGCTTATCCCTTTTGTTCCTCTGAGAAAATCTGTATTAATAAGATGCCAAAAATGTAGCAAAAACCACCAAACAATGTATCGCCCCAGAGAACATTTCCATAACGAGGTTAGCTAAGGACAGTTGAATGAGCTGCAGACCAATGTTCCCAGAAGTTCAGCGGCAGGTAAAGGATGCCTTTTCTTAGGCCGTGAAAAAGCATGAATCCAAAACACACTAGTAATTATGAGTCGATAGCTTATGACGGAAAACGGATTTTGTTTGTGATATAGAAAAATTCTTTTGGGCAAGGAGAAAGCTAGGCGTCACCTGTATATCGAGCAATTTGCCATCTTAGAGGTTTTGTCTTACTTTGTAAAAACACGGTATCCCGATAGTGTTCTATTATGATTATCCAAATATAACATTCGGAAAATTACTGGGTTCCAGCCTGACATTCGACATCCTGATCTTCCGACCATAATGGGACAAACACCTCTGATTCAATTGCATTTTTACTTCACACAAAAATAGATCAGCTGATTCGCACACGAAGAGCTGTTTATAGTTCTAATGAAGAAAAGCACCAAGCATCAATTCACAGCAAAATTCTTTTGTGAGAGTGATAGAGAACAAGGGTATAGAGGTGCGAGAAAAAAAAAAATATTTCTCATATTCAGGCTGACTCATTGCTTGGCTACACTATCGGATCAATGCAAAACCATCACTTCAGAAAATGGGGGAATCTAAAGAAGACATCAAGTTAGTCAAGAAGATATATTCAGTTGCTAAGACAAAAAGTGAAGAGGAGGTACTACAAATAAGAACTGACAGTGCTCGTGAAAATGGTCCATTCCTGCATTTACCTACTTTCGAGATAATCTGGGAATCTGACATGTTGGAAGTTATGATTGTGCCTTCATCGTTTCCAGAGTCATGATTTTACTCCAGTCTCCGGGAAATAACCAACAATACAGCAGAGTAATTCAAATGCTGTGATGAAAAGAGTTATACAACAAAAGCGAGCTATACAATGGACAGATGTATCTTGGGCCTCTTTTGTTTAGACGATGAATATTTATACACACGTGTCTCGAGGATATAAGGGAATAGGAGATTATAGACTCTGAGAAGGACAAAGGAAAACGTAGTTTCATATCAAGAAGGAAGAAAGATCCACTGAATCGAGAATGAAATGTTCTGCGTATGTCCAAGAAAGTAGATGCAATCAGATTCCTTTGCGAAAAATAAATACGAAAAGAGAAGACCGCCAGCAAATGTTAGTTGACATAGCAGGAAACTCTATAGAGAAGGGACATGTTTACATTTTTGCAAACGAAAAGCAAGTGTATCTGTTTCAAATCTGAATAGAAAGAAGTTAATGTTGTGACACCACGAACAGAAACAATCCACGTTAGAGGAATAAAATTGTGACAAGGGTTGCTAAGAGGAATAGTTTGGTTGAAGTTTATGATTGTTCTTGTAATTTTGGAATCTCGGCATGTCCTTGACAAACTAGCAGTTTTAAGATCTCGAGGACATGCACTAGTAACAGAAAATCAGTTATACAGCTGAAAACACTCAAAGAACGTGAAGGGGAGATCTAAAAGGCACGTAGGCCAGGAATTAAAAAGCTCCATTAACCATAGGACGGTACAATATTTAAACCTGCAGCAGAGTCTCTAGCAAGCCAAGGAATTGTAGTACTACTGCTGATAGTGAGAATCAGAATGAGGGGAGTTTTCACGTCAATTAATGAAATGCGAAAGCTGACTTGAAACAAGCAGGGAGCAGAATACATTCGAAACGGGTTTCAGAAATAAAAAAAAGAAAATATTGAAGTAGCTTCACTTTAAAAAGAGTTCCAAACCCCAATCGAAAAGGCTCTGATGGGAATTCATCAATCAAAAGTTGCAAAAGCAAGCGGAAGATGTACAGTTTGTGAAGTCTGTTCCCCCCCCCCGAAAAGGCTGCATAGCCCCACTCAACTGTGTGAAACACCAAAAAAGGCGTAAGGAGGACCGAATCTTTCGTGTTGAAGTCTAACCAGTCTATAATTCTACAGCCCTTTGTCATGGTACGCTTTTTTAAAGGGCCCATAAGTGATTTGTATGACGAAGCAAAAGCAAGGATCATCATTTAAAAAGGCTTTTGGGAATAGGGTCAAATCTACCGATTTGCTATCGTAGAAAACGCAGGAAACTAGATTGGTGGAGAGCTACTGGTGTTCCCTGAGGGACCACAGACGTGTTCCAATCTTTCTTTCAAGACCTTGAATCACTGCTGAAGCCTGATTACTGCTCACAACGGAATTGTTTCAACCTGTGAATCTTGTTAACTCTAGCTGTTGCGCAGCAAGAACTATCGATAGCTACTCTCTACTTAACTTGACACGTATTGAGCTTGGAATACTACCCAGATACGCCTAGAGAGAGTTTTAGTGGATGGTATTCGAATGCTGTGAGTATTTGTTTGTTCCATTGTGTGTCAATATGTGTGATATAACGAATACGAAGGTCCAAGAATCATTTCATTTTGGGAATATGTGAGTTCTCAAGAAAAACTTTCATCTCTTGATAAGCCAGAAGCGTTTAAACCACGCTCACGGGAGAGAACTAGTTCTTCAACCTAAAAAATATGATGAGAGGAGTGGGAAACGCTACATAGAAGACTTGAAACTTGACTCGTGCAGAATCGCTCCACCAAAGATAGATCTTCAAGCTGTGGGCTCTTGTTTGTCAAATATGCCCAAGACTATACAAATGAAAAACCTATTTGGGAAAGCGCAATGTCAATGATCTTCCATCACCTTCTAAGTACAAGACGTTCAAAAGAAGTAGATCTACGCTATCGAAGAAATTCAATAGATTTATATAACGAGGTACTGCAAGGTAAATAAGGAAAACTATTGAAATAATGATAAACATAGAATCAAATGCGCCAGGTACTGAATCTTCTTTAATGCAGGGACAGAGAGCCATTGTTATAAATGTCGAAAACAGATGCCAGAAAAACATGCAGCTCATATGTAAGAACTGTTAAGCAGTCTGCATGTACGTGATTGAATGGCGAAGCAGATCCTGTAGGTACTCTGTAGGCTCTGCTGTGTCTAAATAGAAAAAACATACACAAACACCGCAGTCAGACACACCAACACACAGAGAGAGGCAAACACAGTCAGAGACCACAAAACAAAAAAACTTTGAAAATCGATGGGGATCACAAAAACGCTAAAAAGACAAGCTAAAACCCACGAAACAGCAAGACTAAAACATCCTAATCATATGTTATTAAACGAAAAAACTTCTAAAACACACTTAGAATTAGCAACACAACATAACACAGACAGCTAAAAACCGCAAAAATCAACAACTAGATATCCTAAATCATTTGTTCTAAACAAAAAAACTTCCAGAAAACGCTTGGAAAAACCAATAAGCTAATACAGGACATGCATAAACGCACGACAGAAAGAACTAAACTAAATAACCTTCTTCCAAAATACTCTTTGAAACACAAAGAGGGCCCTAACACTGACAAGCTAAACCAAGAGAGAAGCACAACTAAACATCCTAAATCTTAAAAGTTTCAAACGAAAAACTTCCAAATAATCATGGAAACACCAGCATCACTAAAACAGACAAGGTAAACCTCGAAACATTGAAACTAAACATCCTAAAATCAAAACGTTTCAACACAAAAAACTTAAAACACTTGAAATCACCAACATAGCTAACACAGACAAGCTAAACCACTAACCAGTGAAACTAAACAGCCTAAATCTAACGTTTCAAACGAAAAACTAACTTCCAAAACACACTTGGAAAACACCAAAAAAGCTAACGCTGACGAGCCCAAACAAGAAACAGCAAATATTAAGCAACTGCTTCCAAAATTCTCTTTGAAACACCAACAAAGGTGGATACGGGCAAAGCTATACCGCGAAGTAGCACAACTAAACATCCTAAATCATTACTCTTTTCAAAACGAAAATTACCAAAATACACTTGGAAAGCAGCATTTTTTACCAAGAAAATGTCTGAAGGATTTTAAAAACCTTAGGGAATAATAGTTTGTGCTTCCAGAGGGTAAACTTGTGCCAGCACAATTGGAGTGCCATGGTGGATGTGAACTGCCTTGCGACTATCCACGTTCTAGCAATGTGAAATAGCATGTTCCACTGTTTCAAATAAAAATATATATATACATGTTATAATCCAAACGCCAGAAAACCGCTCAAGTGATGATGACGGGTTACCAGATGTTAGCCAACTCGAAAGGTACATTGGTGCCCTGCTGGCGTCTACTATTTTGTCACAAAATCATCAGAAGAAACGACTTTATTGGGAATTTTCTTTTTAAGTTTAAACGATGTAGTGTATAATTCTTTAAGTTTAAGTCTAGTTTATATGGTTCTTTTGGTGGAAAATGTCTGAAATGCCTTAGAATGCTAGTTTGTGCCAGAAAGGTGTCGATTTGCCAACCATTGAGTTGAACACGGTGGCGTGATTTGCCTTGGACTATCACGTTCTACCAGGAACTGGTATGTTTCCACTTTTCAAATAATAATACATATTGGGTTTCTCAGTGGTAGAAGCCACGACTGCCACCAGAATATGGCGCAAAAAATGGTGCTACATCACTTTACTAGAGGGGAAGTCTTTTGTATTTGGGGTTAGAGTGAGTTGGTTAGTGTGTTGTTTATAGTGTTGTTTTTTTTTTGGGTGTGGTAGGTATTGTTCTTCCTGGCGGACAAATATTGTAATGGACTGCTCGCGCTTACCACTACTGATTCCGTAATATAGAGTATGTTAGTACCTTTTATTGGTACGGTATACCATGCTCCAGGTATGGTAACGTGATGAATGGTCAAACGGTTTAAACTCTATACCAAGAATGCACCACACTGAGTCACACACTAAATCTCTAACTATCTCATCAGAGGTAAACGGACCCCCCCTGTCTATGTAGTAAATGACGGTATGTCTCGCAACTCTTTTCTACTGCCAAATAAATATAATCTCAGCCCTTCTTTAGGCTGCCTGACTCCACCTAGGCTAAAAAAGTTCCAAGATTATGAATCAACTTACCTTCAAAATGTGTCGAGCCAAAACTTACTTCGAATGAATCAGCTTTATGCCCTTTCTTTCACCCCTCGACAATACGGACCAAACTTGTTATCTGAAAGTAAAACTTTAGCTATGATGGGTGTCACCCGTAACTGCGCAATTAAAACCTTGTGGATTTTAACAAACTGGACGCAGTTAAAGAAATTGAAAAGATGGCGCAGCCAATATTAAGAGATTAATTTATCATTTCCACAGATGGGAAAAGAGATAATTAAAGAACTCAAAAGAAAAGAAACAAGGAAAGACAATTTATCTGAAGAAAAAACCCAGGACCAAAGTTCCAACATCGAGGTATTGAAACGTCAGAAAACACTTAATGTGATAGTTGACGGAGTTTAAAATAACCCTTTCTCACATATATAATTGAATTTCAGTGCCCTATGAATAATGTGTTTAATACTGTTTTTAAATTATTATTAATAAAACTTGAATGTACAATAAAAAGTTTTTGTCTTTTAGATTCCTTGTTCAAGATGAATTTTAAATATATTTCACTAAATTGCCTATTAGCGATAACCAAGTTCATACTTTTTAAGAAGAGCAGCCGGGGCCTTGCTAAGAACAAACTGGATTCATATATCCCAAGCCCTATCCTTCACAACTTGAAGTAATATCAGAAGTGTAGTGCCCAAGAGTAGTAATCTAGGTCCCAATGAAGGCATTAGAAAAAAGGGACTAGAAAAGAGGTACGAATTGCCCAAGATGGATCACCTCTGCTCTAAGCAAGTGCTTGCCTCTTGTCATAACACCAACACGTCCAACTCCTCCCATCCATATGAACCATGCACTCCTAAGCAAACGTGCCATTTTATAATGCAGTAATAAACCGATTTGCACAAACAGCACTCCAGGACTAGCCTTGAACACCGGTCTGAAAACTCCATCATCAGAGCTCATCAAACAAGCCACCGAGCGAGAATTGTAAAACCCATCAAAAGATGACTTTATGAAGTGATTTTAGACAAACTTCGACCACCTCTCTATAGACAGCTTATCGAGAAGAAGCAATATGTACTATTACCTTCTTAGCCCGAATGTGCTTTCCTTGCAAGTGTTAATGCTACCTCATGTGCTTTGCTTTGCTTATTGTGTGTTTTATATTATAGGTGCTTGGGTCATAATAAAAGATTGAAAATCAACTGCTAAAGCTACTAAATTTGTTTTCATATAATGATTCCAACTTTCACCATGAGTTGAGTAATATCTATTTTTCTCTCCTCCTTTCCTCACTCTCCTCCCTCTCTTCTCGATTTTTCTTTTTTTGCATGGTTATTTATAGAGCTTTTTAGTTTGTAGTTTCTAGGTGCTTTTCTAATCGACAGTTTGTATTTATTGGCTATTATTTTTCAGTTTTGTCTTATTCGTGTAGACTTACTACGTATTATGAAATTATTCGCTGTATTATGAAACTATTCAAAAATATTCTGGGAAGTGAGCGAGGTGAGATGAATATTGCAAAACATGCAGGGAACATACAAACTGCATTAGGAAAAAAACTAAATTTTTTACTCTAGAAATAATATTTTATTCGCATATTATAGTATTTTTATTCCAGGAAATCACGATGATTTTACATTATTTCATCATATTTTTTCAATACTGAAAGGGAAATGAAATAAGAAGTAAAAACTATGAAACAGAATCAAAGAATAGAACTTATGTTAAGTTGCAATAATGATTCCATTACTAATTAGTATTTCTTATCCACGAATAGAACATTTGATTTTAGTAGAGTTTTTGAAGATTAAGCTTTTAGAATATTGCCTAATTTTTGTTATCTTCCACTTTTTTTCAACTGTGGTTCAGCACGGTTGTGATCAATGTTCTCAAGCATTATAATTTTCTAATTCTTCATTTGTCTGCTTTTTACCCAAAGCTGTCATGAGCTGAAAATTAACAACAGTAACGACCAAAAAGAAACCGACAAAACAAATTTCGTTTTTTATATCTAATTCAAAAGGAATGCCTAAGCTGAAATTCAAAGGGTCATTATTTTTCTTTTATTGCTTACAGTTTGATTACACAGTTTTATCGCTTACAGCTTCATTGGTAGTTGTGGTGGTGGGTGCCTTCCCTTGTACTTTTGATTTTATTTAAATGGGTCATAACTATGTAATGCGTTATTTTTTTAAATAATAACGTATATACTATCACAAAATAAAAACAAAATCAAAAGTACTATCAGTGTCGCCTCAACGTGGCGGGGAAGTGACAACAGGGTGATGTTTAGATATGAATTATATACCAAGAAAATAATATCAAAGTAAGGGTTAATTAAAAATAATCATTCTCGAACAAAAACTTCTTTTTTCTATACTATTGCCAAATTGGGTTTCACTAGTTAACAACTTTGTACTTTTATTTATATCTGACACCACATCTGGCTAAGCACACTGATCTCTTATTATTGAAATCGTCCGCCTAGTTTGTCCAAATGTAACTTTAAAGGTAATATAAAGTAGCAAAAAAGTTCTATACTATTGAAGATCTATTTAGTTGTCGTAAAAATGAAATGCTCGATTATTTAGTTGTGGTAAATTTTAGCCCATTTTTCTCATATCACCCCAACAAACACAGGTAGCACTAGTGGGCCAAGGAAGGGTCTTCCTGCTCTGTGCAAAAAATTGTTTGTCACGCATCACATACTTTTCAAAACAATAATAATACCCAGAACAGAGTATGCTAAGATACCTCTTGGTCAGGTTGCAACCGACCAAGCGCCATAAATATTCTCTAGGACGCAGTTCTCTTCCACTGACAGTTTGCAAAAAACCACAAATGAAATGCTGGAGTATTTAGTTTGTACGGTAAAATTTTAGCCCATTTTCTCATTATCACCCCAACAAAACCCAGGTAGCACTAGTGGGCCAAGAAAGGGTCTTTCCTGCTCTGTGCAAAATTGTTTGCACGCATCACATACTTTTTCAAACAAAATAATAATACCCAAGAACAGAGCAATAAGATACCTCTTGGTCAGGTTGCAACCGACCCAAGCGCCATAAATATTTTCTAGGACGCAGTTTCTCACTGACAGTTTGCAAAAAAACCACAAAGAAATGCTGGATTATTTAGTTTTGTCGGTAAATTTTAGCCCTATTTTCTCATATCACCCCAACAAAACCCAGGTTAGCACTAGTGGGCCAAGGAAGGGTCTTTCCTGCTCTGTGCAAAAATTGTTTTGTACGCATCACATACTTTTTCAAAACACAATAATAATACCCAAGAACAGAGCAATAAGATACCTCTTGGTCAGGTTGCAACCGACCAAGCGCCATAAAATATTCTCTAGGATGCAGTTCTCCAACTGACAGTTTGCAAAAAACCACAAATGAAATGCTGGATATTTTAGTTGTCGGTAAATTTTAGCCATTTTCTCATATCACCCCAACAAAACCCAGGTAGCACTAGTGGGCCAAGAAAGGGTTCTTCCTGCTCTGTGCAAAAAATTGTTTGCACGCATCACATACTTTTTTCAAACCACAATAATAATACCCAAGCAACAGAGCAATAAGATACCTCTTGGTCAGGTTGCAACCGACCCAGCGCCATAAAATATTCTCTAGGACGCAGTTCTCCACTGACAGTTTGCAAAAAACCACAAATGAAATGCTGGATTATTTAGTTGTCGGTAAATTTTTTAGCCCATTTTCTATATCACCCAACAAAACCCAGGTATGGTTAGCACTAGTGGGCAAAGAAAGGGTCTTTCCTGCTCTGTGCAAAAAATTGTTTGCACGCATCACATACTTTTTCAAACAAAATAATAATACCAAGAACAGAGCAATAATAAGATACCTCTTGGTCAGGTTGCAACCGACCCAAGCGCCATAAATATTTTCTAGGACGCAGTTCTCACTGACAGTTTGCAAAAAACCACCAAATGAAATGCTGGATTATTTAGTTGTCGGTAAATTTTAGCCCATTTTCTCATATCACCCCAACAAAACCCAGGTAGCATAGTGGGCCAAGGAAGGGTCTTTCCTGCTCTGTGCAAAAAAATGTTTGCACGCATCACATACTTTTCAAACACAATAATAATACCCAAGAAACAGAGCAATAAGATACCTCTTGGTCAGGGTTGCAACCGACCCAAGCGCCCATAAATATTTCTATAGGATGCAGTTCTCCACTGACAGTTTGCAAAAAACCACAAATGAAATGCTGGATTATAGTTGTCGGTAAATTTTAGCCCATTTTCATATCACCCCAACAAAAACCAGGTAGCACTAGTGGGCCAAGAAAGGGTCTTTCCATGCTCTGTGCAAAATTGTTTTTGCACGCATCACATACTTTTTCAAACACAATAATAATACCCAAGAACAGAGCAATAGATACTCTCTGGTCAGGTTGCACCGACCCAAGCGCCCATAAATATTCTCTAGGACGCAGTTCTCCACTGACACAGTTTGCAAAAAACCACAAATGAAATGCTGGATTGATTTAGTTTGTCGGTAAATTTTAGCCCATTTTCTCATATCACCCCAACAAAACCCAGGTAGCACTAGTGGGCCAAGAAAGGGTCTTTCCTGCTCTGTGCAAAAATTGTTTGCACGCATCACATACTTTTTCCAAACAAAATAATAATACCCAAGAACAGAGCAATAAGATACCTCTTGGTCAGGTTGCAACCGACCCAAGCGCCATAAATATTTTCTAGCTGGACGCCAGTCTCACTGACAGTTTGCAAAAAAACCAAAATGAAATGCTAGATTATTAGTTGTCGGTAAATTTTAGCCCATTTTCTCATATCACCCCAACAAAAACCCAGGTAGCACTAGTGTAGCTCGTTATTAGGTAGCGCGTAATGCCCAATAGCATTATTATCGTATCAAAAAATTATAAGGAAACTGACCTTATTCATTTTCATGAACTTGCTGCTGTTCGAGAAAGGGAAGAGCAACTAGCTGCTGCTTTGCATTGAAAGATGTCAAATTGAAGCAAAATTCGAAACAAAATTTGGCTTGTCAGGAGTGTCAAAATGTTGATGTTTGGCCAAGAAATGGCCTTTCAAATGAAGTTTCAAATAGTATTTCTACTTTCGATAAGGGCAAGTCCACCTTTTTTTATACTTTTAAAACAGCTTTGTCACGAAGTTGATTATATTGCGCCCATTTTGTTTGCATCGATGGTATATGAAACCGTCTTCTGAGCTTATACGATCACTGTTTCCATTTGGTCACCCTTGGGGAAGAAATTAAAGAAACAAAGTAACATGCATTCGAGATCTTTCTTGTTGGTAAAAATGTAAAATTCCGTATTATGGTGTATAGGGGACTTGAAACTTATAAAAGTAGGTTATCAAATATGCTGAATATGATGGTGTAATTTTCCTCGCAAGTTCCCTTTGCAGTGAGTGATTTTTTGAATAATATTATTTTTTTTTTGCTTCACGGAAGAGTTTTGTATATCGTTTTGTAATTTTATAATTAGTTAGGTCAATAACGCTACTGGTTTTGCACGCTAACCTATATAGGTCTATTTTTACAATATGAAGAGATATAAGGCTATTGACATCCAGGGGTGTATATAGGTAGTTTTTCGGTTGATTTACAGACTGGAAAGGTTGAACTGATAAGATCACTCAGTCCCTGTGTAAAACCATTTGTGGCTGAATTAACATCCTGCACAATCCAAAACCTTTGACCAGTCAAAATTATTTCAGACGATCCGTGAACCGGTTCATATTCACAATATTATACTATCCTATAGACGTAGGGATATTAGTTCTAGTGTTTAATAGTTGGTTGGAAGGGTAGGGAATGAGATAGATTAGAAAGTGGTCTGACAGGTCATAGAATATTATTTTGGAGGACAGGTAGTTTCCCAAGGAAGTGGCTACAAAATGTTAATCAATTACAGTAGTGGTAGACCTCATAGGATCAACTCTAGTAGGAAAAAGGATTGTCGGAAGAAGACCACTTGAGGTAAATGTTTCAAAGAAAGGTATCACAATTCATTATTACTGCTAACATTTTAGTAAATTACAATTGAAGTCCCCAAAAACTATTGCCTTCTTTTGTGGTAAATTAATAAAACTAGAAAAGAGAAAAGGTCATCAAAAAGATTACAAAAGAAAGGGTGTCGGAAATGAGGGTGGTTTATAAAAACCAATGAAAAAAATAAAAGAATTGTCGTCAACATTATATCAACAATTATTGAATAAATGCATCTATTATTTATAGGTTGCGAGAATAAGGATTCACAGTGTAATAGCCTGGTGAATGTAAAGAGAAATGCCAAAAGAGGACTTGGTTAATTTTCTTTCAATATGAATAGCTTGAAAGCCAGGGAAGGAAAATTTCATTAGTAATCATCAATTTCTGAAAAGCACGTCTCCGTTATTCCAATACGTCGAAAGGGCTGTAACCATTAATTAAAATTAAATCTTTAAAATTAGTCCACTTATCTCTTAGGCTTTTGATGTTAAACGCAGATTATATTAAGTTGTTGTCTCTTCCATTAGCTTTGGTTTTACATTTTTTACAAACATCTAGTGTCGAGATATTATTGACAGTTAAAACGGCTTAGCGGTGCATATCAGGGCTAGCTAGCGGGTTGTTGCGCAATTATTTTGGTCATCGTAATAGTTAAAACAAACATTATTGCACAGTGATTAATTTTCGTGAGAAACGTTAAAATCTTGCATAGTATACATTAAATATCCATTCGTGGTCGAAAGTTTCATCATTGCTTGCTTTGAATACTGAAATTCTTCTTCAGCCGACGAATTATCCATTGTGGTAATTTTGGACTGGGATGGAAGTTTGCCGTTTTTTTTCTTAGATTTCTTGCCTTTGACTAGGGCAATGGTCCTGTTGTGATTTGATTAGCAGTTTGAGTCAACAGGCTTAAATAGCTTTGATGTGCGAATCTGCTGTCCTTTTTGATGACGAAGATAGTTGAGTTATAGCTGTTTAGCAAGATGTCATCACTAGGAGTTGGTGATAGCTTTCTATCTTGAGAATATTTTTGGTTTCTCCTGGTTCATTACTAACCTCAATTAAGTGACTGACTGTGAGATAAGTTTTGCAAATCTTTGCCAGTTCTTGGCAAAAAGACCTAGGATTGGCTGGAAGAATTAATTTCCACCCGCGTACCCCATGTCGCAGTCACCCGTCTAGCGGAGCGGGCCTGGGAGGAGGAAAGAGTCTTTTTTAAATCAGTTCTTATACAGCGTGAAGTGAATACAGTAAGACCTTTTTTTATACTATGTACTCTTTTAACTTTTCAGCCTAGGTTGAGTCTAAAGAGATAGTATAGAAATCTTATCGGTAAACCTTGGCTTTTAAAAGTGGCCCTGGCCCATCCGATCACGCTAGTATGAACGGGAACCGTTGGAGTAACCACGGAATCCCACATATTTGGGCCGACGAGGGATCTCACCCTCCAGTAAGTTGGCATAGCAACCCTTTGCGCCACTTTTGCCTTTAAAGAGGTGAACCACTATGTGGAACCCCCTTATTTTAATCTCTCCAATACCAGGGGACAACTTTTTCCTAAGTCCTAAATATAGAAAATCTTTCACAGCTCAATGATGTTGATGTCATCTTAACTTTCTATACTATCAATTCTAAGGGAAAAAACCATGTACATTCTTATTTTTGTTTGTTTATCAGGCTTAGTCCTATCTTTGTTCGTTTTTTTACCATGTCAGGATTATATTTTAATAAGTAATAGATTCTAAGGAGCTTTCTTTCAAGCATTATTTTATCCAGTTCTTTCTTCATAATTAACTACAGCAATGAAACAATAGATCCCGCGATGCTTTTGCTTCAAAAGCGTGTGTCCACTTAATTGAACTTTTTGGAATAAGCAGATTCAATTAATGTTGCCACATTAAGAGTTATTTATTAACATTTAAAAATGCGTATGTTTTATCTTCTATAAAATTTGGACTATATATAAACATACATATCAACTTTATAATATTGCTGTTTCTTCGCTCCAATTTCTTTACTGTTTAAGTTCCACTGTTTTATTAGTCTTTAAGCTTCAATTTCTTTGTAAATGAATGAATTATAAACGTACCCAAGAGGTAGTTGTAATGCCTAGTAATACTATTCCTTTTATCTGTGCCATAAAACATAGCTAAATAAAGCGAGACACTCAACCCAATTTGATTAGATTTAAATAATGTTGATGAATGCATCTACGGGCATAGGCAAAAATGCCTTTTTTTATTAGATTCACGAATTTTTCTATTGATTATATAGCAATTCAATAAGAGCCATCTATTTTGTCAACTGTTATCGTCTTCCAAAGAGTCCAAAAAGCAATATAGTATATGTTTTTGTAGTAGGTCAACAGTAAGTGGCTTATTGACGTCAAACAATACAGCCTAAATGTATTGTAAGGTATATTCAATTATGGTTAACAATTTGCAGCCCAATTATAATTTTGAAGTCGCACCGTCCCCAAAACAAAGTTAATATTAACTTTGGGACTCTTATAAATACGAGTTTTTCTTTGCCAAATATATCTGATAGGGTCAAGAACTCATTCAGATTCAATACTAGCTGTAAGGATACTTACTTATTCAGTTAATGCTTCTACTAAATTGTTCACATAATTGCCCTAGTTCTAAAAGTTGGTTCGTCAAACAAGTACAATACATGGCCATATTCAAAGATTCAATTTCTAGTTTGTGCTTATTTTTATTACTATGAACTGTCCATTCTTTTTATGTGTAAATTAAATAAAAAAAGTTTTTCAATTGAAAATTAGGACCAGGATTAAAACTCAAAATAGAACAGGAATTATTCCATGAATAAGGGGGTGAAACTTTGCTCTTTACCTTGCTCCTCGGATACCTCGCTATTTATGATAGTTGTTTTTTGGTCCTTTTAAAGAGCTTTTTATCCTAATTACATACGCTTTGGGTTCCTAGCCGAGTGGATTGGTGGCGCGCTAATATTTAGGATCCCTTGTCCGAAAGGGTGAGGGTTCGAATCCTAGTCTATCCAATTATTTGGTTTGGGACGGGGTTTAGTGTGGCGTGATTCAGTAAGCTCAGTCAGAGTTGACAAGCCCAAATGGGTACTGGAGAAATCTGGGGAAGGTAAACAGGAAAGGTGTGACTGCGGGGCGAAAGCCTAAGGGTGGCTGGCTTTCATCCCCCCTTGCACTTTCTGCTGAAAGGCCTTGAGACGGAGATCAGCACCGCCGGGATGGGACCTTAAGGATCTAGTGCAGCATCCTTATCTTATCTTAATTTACGTTACCCTTTGGGTTTCAGGAGTCACTCTTAAAAAGTTGGGCGGACAAATAGTCAAACTCACTATATATGAAATAATTTCCGTTGTTTCAGTTAGTCGGCTGCTCCTTACTTTTTTTTATTAAGTTTCTGATCATTTTCAAAATAATGCCGTTATAATCTGGTTTTCTCTTCATGAAAAAATTAACTTCATTCACGGGAAACTTGTTCTTGAAAAGTTGTCTCATGTAAACTACCACCACCCCCCCCCCGTAAAATTCTCTCCAGACAATTATATCCTTTCTGAAAATCCCCCCTTAAAATATTTTGGACGATTCCCCCCTTGAAAAATTGTCCTAATAATGCTTTCATTGAAAGACTTAAATTTACTTAAAAATACTTTGTTTGGTGAAGCTTTAAGCAGGGATTCTAACCTTGAGAATGTTATAACAACCAAAGCGAAACCGTAGAAACATTATAATACATCCAAGAAAGCTGCCTAAGACCCAAGGAATCCGCCCAAGGAAACCACTGATTAGACCTAAGATGGAACCGGGGAGGAAAAAAAAGCTTTAAGTTTGATGGCCTTCGTACTTTAAGATTAGATCAGATATAGCCCTTGGTTCAGACATAGTCATCCACACTTTTATAATGTTTAAACATTAAGGAATACATTTTTTTGGCATGAAAATGTGAAACAGAGGCAATGAGATTAAACACAATTTTACAACAGCAGAGAAGCGGCTACAAAACGTTATTGAGTTACTCTAACTTTCCCTGTCAATGGCACAAGACCTCAGTGTACTTTTGCGTTATCCCCCTCAATGAAATCCGATATAATATTATGGAAACATATGACGCAGTATTAAAACATTTTTGATTTAGGAACTTCGATAGAATGATAGAAATAAATAGCAATAAGAAAAAAAGTGTTTTATTTTGCTCATTAGTTAGAGTATTTATTTTTTTATGACATTATATCATCTCAGAATTGCGACAGTTCTTGCTGCTTCTCCTAGATTTTACTTTCTTAAATTTCAAATTAGTTTTATTTTACGTTTTTTTTTTTTAAAAAAAAATAAAATGATAATCTGGATATGAGAATTTCTGTCTATACGCCGCCCTTATGCCAAAATACATCTTAGTAGAAAAAAAAACAAAAAAACAGAACCCTTTTAGATCTATGGCGTTACTTCAGAAACATTCTGCTAAATAAAACGTATATTTTGGGGAGAGAGGGTTTTGGTTTCCATTAAAGCTCCGTCTTTAGCCTAAAGTAAAAGTATATGAAAACATCAGTAGTTAATTTTTTGGAGATAGTTATAGATTCGTTGCTTGGCTAAAGAGCAATAGAAAATTTGAGAATAATTATGATTACAAATGTTCTGGTAATTGATTCTCCTTCAAAACGAACCACAAATTTTATTTGTTTAAAACATACGAATAACAACAAAAGTCCTCTTGGAAAAAAACAAAAACTACCATAATTAGGGTTAGAGGTTTGTAACCGAATGACCCTTTTCATTTACAAGACCAATCCCTGTTCATTTATGTTTTGATGACCGTTGTTTATTTCATTCAAAATCCACTCGTTATATTGCATTCAGACTTTTACCTTATGCTATATTAGTTTCTTATATATCTATTGAAGCGATTAATTAATTAATAACAATATTTCAGGACATAGGGATTCAGAAAAGATCCTAGAAGAATACTGGAAAGAATGAATGAAGAACGAAATAATGGCATAATAATGGATGAAGGTTTTTGAATGATTGTAGTGAAATTTTATAAGTTGCACATTTTTTTAATAATGTCCTTTGCTTAGCAAAGGGACTTTAAAGAAGCTGTGGCCGTTTTTTCTGGGCCTTTTATTTTGTGTAAATCTCTATTTTAGTTTTGACTTATTAGGTTAAAGATGAACTTTCAAAACGGACAATCAAATTAGTAAATTATAGGTTCAAAATAAATATATTTTTCATCTTAATAAAAGTAAATTCGTTCAAATGGAATAGGGTTGGTTTCATGCTTTGTAAAAGATGCCATCTATAAGGGTTATTTTTCAAATATAAATACTTTTTTGGAACACATTCAGATTAGGAATCATAGGTTGAAACAGAGCAATTAGTCCATCTTTTTGCGTTTTAATTCTTGTCACATTGTGGGAATTAAAAAGAAAATATATTTTTGTATAGCCCCAGTATTTAATAAAATTTACATCTGACAAAAAATTTGTTGCATTCACTAGAAATAGCCTTTTTATAAGTAATGACGTTGGATGCCAAATTAAATGTTCGAAAATAGGTGTTCCAAAAAAAAAAAACAGAATATTTTTTTTTGTCACGTACTTAATTTCTCTTTAATATTATTCCTTTAAATTAAAAATACATAGTTCGTGACTTATTAGGCAAAGCAGACAAATTTTATCGTAATATTACTACTCCATCGATATTTTTCCGACTTACAAATATTCTCCGCACAATTTTTCTATATTTTTGTATTAATAAAGTAAATTATTTATGAAGAAAATGAACAAGCAAGGACATGCTCTTTGGATGAAATTAACTTTAGAAACTAGTTGATAACAGCAACAATTAGCTATAAATCAGCTAAAACAGTATAATGATTCGAACCTACTGTTTTTATGTTATAAAAATACCAAATTGCTAAAGATAGCTTTAAAACAGCTGTGGCAAAGGATAAGTGAGGTTTTTTTAGCTTCACAATTAAAATTTATAAAGACTCGTTTTTTTATTTTTATAAATGATTTTTTTTCCATTTATTAACTCTCAGAATAACAGAGCAAAATTCTTAACGAAGCTAGTGCAAGAACTTCAACAATTGAAAAACCATCTAAGATATTAAATGCCAAAAATGTGTTGAGAAGATTATAGTTGAAACGTTGAGAATTTGAGAATAATTACGATTACAAATGTTCTGATAATTGAATCTCCTCCAAACAAACCACGAATTTTATTGTTTAAAACCGATACGAATAACGAAAGTCGTAATGGAAAAAAAAAACTAGCATAAAAAAAACTTAGAGGTTTTGTAACTATGACCCTTTTTATTTGCAGGACAATTCCGGTTTCATTTATGTTTGATAACCGTTGTTTATTTCATTCAAAAATCCCACTTCGTTGTATTCTATTCAGACTTTTACCTTATATTATATTTAGGTTTTTTTTTTTCTACTTTATTGTAAAAAAAAATGACAAATATTTTGGTTTTAAAGAAGCTTATTACTTCCACTTTAAAAAACTCAGTTTTCCCCTTTTATATAATTTAATTATTTGAAAAAAACTACGTTTTCTAAAGATTTAAAGAGGCTGAGTTACAAGGTTGAACCTTAAAACGTACAGGGATTAGGAGGCACAGTTGGGGGGCTGCCGCCCCCCAAACCCTCCGCTTTCGCAGCCCTTCTTTAAATAAAAAAACAAGTTTTTTAAACTGAAAATAAGGAGCGACATTAAATCTTAAACACGAAAAGAAAATTATTCCGTATATGAAAGGGGCTGTGCCCTCCTCAACGCCTCGCTCTTTACGCTAAGGTTTGACGTTCTCACAACTCTTTTTTTTAAACAATAAAAACTTTAGCGTTATAAGAGCGAGGCGTTGAGGAGGGCACAGCCCCTTTCATATACGGAATAATTTCTGTTCGTCAACAAAAATGAAAACAAATGTCTTTTCAACAAATGAAAAGACAACTTTTTTCAACTGAAAAGTAAAGAGCAAGTTTAAATTAAAATGATCAGAAGTTTTGCCGTTACAGTCACATTCTCAATCCTCGCTCTTTACTCTAATTAAATAAAAAAAAACAAGTTTTTTAAACTGAAAGTAAGGAGCGACATTAAAACTTAAAACGAACAGAAATTATTCCGTATATGAAAGGGGCTGTGCCCTCCTCAACGCCTCACTCTTCACGCTAAAAGTTTGACTTTCTCACAACTCTTTTTTTTTAACACAATAAAAAACTTTAGCGTAAAGAGCGAGGCGTTGAGGAGGCGTAGTGAGGACAACCCCTTTCATATACGGAATAATTTCTGTTCGTTTTAAGTTTTTAATGTCGCTCCTTACTTTTCCTGTTTAAAAAACTTGTTTTTTTTATTTAATTTCTGATCGTTTTTTAGTTAATGCAGCTTTTATTTTGGCTCGCCGGCATTGAATAAGTAAGCAAAATTTGCATAAAAAAATTTACTTTTCTTTTGCTAAATGGCTCTCTAAATTGGTTCTGACGTAATTTACAAATTAATTTACGTAACGAACTTCTATATTCGTATATTTTTTCTTCTGGCAAAAAAATACACAGTTGCAGATTTTTGCAGATATGAGCTTGAAACCTATGTTATAGGGTTTTTCTGATACGCTGAATCTGACGGTGTGATTTTTCATTAAATTTTTTTCACTTTTAGGGGATGTTTCCCCCCTCTTTAAAAAATCAGGTAAATTTTCTCAGGCTCGTAGCCTTTGATGAGTAATACTAAACTTAAATAAAATTCATATATTTAGAATCAGCATTTATAAGCCCATTCTTTTGATACATTTATTGACATCAAAGTTCCGTTTTTAAAAGTTTCGATTACTATTAAGCCGTATCGCTTGTTTTTTTTTTATTGTTTTTTTTTATTACGTATATGATGGGGTTCTCCCTTAGTCAATACCACGCTCTTTACGTTAAAAGTTAAAAATTTTTTAATTCACAACCCCTGAATCACAAAGGCCGTTTAATTAGAATAGATAGCCCCTCCTCCAGCCCCCCCCCCCCCCCACCAGAAAAAAAATTCTTCCTGAAAATGTCTGTATACTTCCCAATAACCAATACAATATGTAAGCAATGGGCAAAGTTCATAACTTGCAGCCCTTCCCCTGGGAACTGTGGGGGATTAAGTCATCGTAAAAGACATATTATTAGATTTTCGACTATGCTGGACAAAATGGCTATCTCAAAATTTTAATTGGGTGATTTTGAGAAAAAAATGAGGCGTGGGAGGGGGGGGCCTAGCTGCCCTCCCATTTTTTTTGCGTCACTTAAAAAGGGGACTAGAACTTTTAATTTCCATTCCAATGAGCCCTCTTACGATATTCTAGGACCACTGGGTCAATACGATTACCCCTGGGAAAAAAAAAACAAATAAACACGCACCCGTGATCTTTCTTCTGGCAAAAATGCAAAATTCCCACATTTTTGTAGATAAGAGCTTGAAACCTCTACAGTAGGTTTTCTGATACGCTAAATATGATGGTGGTGAATTTCATTAAGGTTCAATTACTTTTAGGGGGTCTTTCCCCGTTTTTTTTTACGAAAACCAGCCAAATTTCTCAGGCGCGCGTAACTTTTGATGAGTAATATTAAACTTGATGAAACTTATATATTTGAAATCAGAATTAAAATCTGATTCTTTTGATGTATCTATTGGTACCAAATTCCGTTTTTTGAGAGTTTCGGTTACCATTGAGCCGGGTTCGCTCCTTACTTACAGTTCGTTACCGTATGACGAACTGTTTGAAAAGCAAGTTATGTAAAAATACTTCAAATTCAACAGCCCTTGTGTTCTATGACTCATTCTAAGGAACGAGTCATAGAACGATAACAAAAACTGACTAGCTTAAAGAGCAGGGTTGAGAAAGGAGCCGCTCCACTCATATTTAAAATGGCTCTTGTTTTCTCTAAAGCTTAAAACTTGGTTTTATAAATGGAATTTCTGATTGTTTTTCAAATTTTGACAAGAAATCCTTTCCTGCTTTCTGTGTAAAAATTTGGCTCAGAAATTTCCCTGAATCTTACCATGAAAAATTATTCCCCCGGAAGGGCTTTATACCACTCAAGGACCCCCTTCCCACAAAAAATACACTTTCCCATTATAATTTTTTTCCTATTCTGCAATGAGAAATACTATATGTGAACGGTGGGCAAACTGCGTAACTTGTAATTCCTTCTTCTTGGACTATAAGGGATCATTTCCTCCCCAAAGATAAATTATGGACCTTTCTACTGTTTAAAACAAATTAATAATGCCAAATTTTGATATGTCATTATATGGGTAAAAAGAGGCGTGGAACAATTGCTAGCTACCCTCCAATCTTTGGTTATTCTCAAAGGTCAGTAATATTTGTGATTCACGATCAAATAAGCCCTCTTCTAATCTTCTAGGTTTGGTTTGCTACAATTGGGCATGGGGAACGAAACATATAAAACCGTATCTCTTCAAGGAAAAAAGTACAAAATCAAGATTTTAGATAGAAAATAGGAGTTAAAACTTCTACACTTAGGGCTCTCTAATCAGAAAATAATAAAATGAAAAATAAAGTCAAAACAGGTGAGAAAACAAGGATTTTGTCAGCCAGTGGCAAACCATGATGACGAAGAAACAAGCAAATATTTCTACAAGGACCTCCCTCAAGCTGTCCTCAGTGCTAAACAAAAAAGAAAGAAGAAAGAAAACAACGAAAATTTAATCTTTCGAAGTTTACCCGACAACGACAAAACAGACACTCAAAGTGTCTATGGATTTGACAGTGTAAGAAGACACAACCATGTATTTTATAAAATAATCTCTTATTTAAAATAAAGTATTTATCGATTCAACGTTTCTTGTAATTTTTTTTCTATATGAATGAATACTAGATAGGAATGACACAAAAGGCTAAGTAGAAACAGAGTTGAAGGTATAGAGTGAAAGGATATAAGGATAAAACAATAGCTCCAGAGGGAGCTATTTAGAGGGTTAGAATCACCCTTTTCCAGTGAACATGGCCATTTAAATCCGTTTTAACAAGAGTCCCACTTGATATGAAACCAGTGATAAACAAAATTTCTTATTTGAACGAAAAACCATCAAAAATTTTTAACTATATGTTTTATACAATCTCCTTCCAAAAAAAAATATAATTTATACATAAGGGAAACAAATATATATTTACAAATAAAATGTCTACTTTTATTTTTTGTACATTCTACACCTTAGAAGTAGGTATTTATAAATCCTAAGTTGAAAAGACATCCATTTTTTAAAAAGGGGTTTATCTCTCACTGCCATCTTTATTTCAAAGTACTTACTCTACCACTGAATTCCAGCAAACCCTTAATTATTCAATGCAAATGAACTTTTGCCATTGGTTTCATATTAGCTTATAGAACAAAAACCAGTTTTTTGACATGATGCCTATACGTGCCACATTTCGATAGAGTCGTTTTTGGTTTAGAATTGGCATGTCATCACCTTCGTATTAGCTTAAGAAACAAAACAAGTCTTGTGACGTCAGCTCTTAAACATGCCCCTTTTCGACAAGAATTCATTTTTGTTTCTATGGGGCATGGCCGCATAAAACCTGTTTTCAAACGTGCCACAAAGCGGCTGATCCTGTTTTCGACCGACCCAATTTTGGGGCAGATATATGAATGATGTTTTAGTTATTTGGAATTAAGGGGAATCACAAATTGAAGGTTTATTGGAACATTTAAATAATTTGGGAGGAGAATGAATTTTTAGAACTGAAAAAGAAACAGAGAATAAGTTACCGTTTCTAGATATTTTGATCCATAATAATAATTACGAACTAGCGTTTTCAATTTACCGTAAACTGACTAATAACAACCGGTTACTTGTCTTTCGAATCAAATCATCCGACCCAAGTAAAAAGGGGTGTGGTTATTTCTTTAGTTTGATAGGGTATTAAAATTAGCATCACCAGAATACATGAGTAATGAACTAATTTTTATTAAGGATATTCTAGTAGGTAATGGCTATCCGGAAAATATGATTTCTCAAATAGTTAAAAAAGGAAAAAAATTTAAGGGAACCAGAAATATTGGAAGAAGATGGGTCAAATCAAGAAACAAATTACATAACTTTTGCCTTTAATATTGTCACAAAAATTAAGAAGAGAATTAAAAAAACATAATATAAAAACAGCATTTAAATCAGGACAAACTATAAGCTCTTTGCTATATAATGGAAAAGACAAGGTACCGAGAAAATATGCAAAAGGGGAGTATACAAAATTCCATGCTTTTGTGGTAAATTTATGTGGGAAGAAACACAACAGATTTTAGAAAATAGGCTACAGCAACACAAAAATGCCATAGATTGCTCTCTAAAACATAATAAAACACCGGAAACGTTTGAGTCAGCTGTTGAAGAACATGCATATAATTTTCCTCATCGCAGTATTTATTTTGATCAGACAAAAATAGTAGATACGTCTGAAGGACTTCCACAAAGCTTCAGAGAAATTATAAAAATAAAAAAGATAATCTATGGGGGTATTAGTATCAATAGAGGTGAAGGGGAATTTAGGATCAATTCAATTTATAATAGCTTAATTAAGGGGAATTTAGGATCAATTCAATTTATAATAGTTTAATTAAAAAGCAGGTAAAATATTCAACAAGTACTGTTTTTAATTGTTGTTCTGAAACGAATGATGATCTTGCGAACAAAGGTCAGAATGGGTTAAATGCTGGGAAAAGTAAACGAACTGCAGCTAGGCTTGCAACTAAAAGAATCCATTCAATTTATAATTCATAAATTGGTTGATGAGCTTATGAGATTTAATTAGTGGTTATGGGCCGGGGGTTAGCTGACCTTTATTGTTTTGTTCAAGTATAAATATATCTCTCATTTTTTGATAGACTCCACTTATGCATTGTGAGGAGACGAGTGTATCATTATAGACATTCGATTTTGTTTATACGCCAGTGCATGGAAGTATTATTGAATATTTGAGTTTTGATTCCTACTTATTTATTTATAATTATTTTCTTTTGTTTTTTCTTTCTCTTCGTGTGCTTGATATGTTGTTCTTTACTACTACTACTACTAACACTCACTCACCGCAGCACCAAGCCTCGCCTGAGGCCAACACAGCTACGCACGCTCCTCCTCCATCCCAATCTATTCAAAGCCTCCTTTTTTACACCCGCCCACGAAGTTCCCATTTCTTTAAATCTTTCTTTATGACGTCCTCCCACCCCGGACGGGGACGACCTGCTTTCCATTTAGCCCTAGATGATTGGCCGAAAAGAACAATCTTCGGCAATCTGTCATCCTTCATCCGCACAAACGTGCCCTAACCACCTCAACCTTTCTTTCATTATAGCCCTAGAGAGCGGTATTGAACCACATTTTTGTATAGCCTATTGTTTGAAATACGGTCAGTCAGCCGGGTACCCAGAACAATCCTTAAGCAATTTCTCTGGAAAACATCTAGCAAATCTTCATCCGCTTTTCGGACCGTCCATGCTTCAGAGCAATATTTGACCACTGTCATCACTGTAGGTTCTAATATTCTAATCTTGGTTTGTAGACTTATCTTCATATTCTTCCAGACTTTTTTAAACTGTGAAAAAAACACCCTGAGCCTTGGCTATTCTATTTTTAACATCTTCACTGCTCCCACCATCTTTACTAATAATACTACCAAGGTAAGTGAAGCTGCCCACCTGATCAATCTTTTCATTACCCAACGTCACCTTTTCATCTTCACTTATTCCTAGCCTTAGTGACTTAGTCTTCCTAACATTAATTTTCAAACCAATTCTAGCACCCTGAACTCGCAAAGCCTCTAAAACTTCATTCATTTTGCTCACACTTTCATCTAGGATGCTTAAATCATCAGCATAATCCAAGTCCAGGAGACTTTTTCCTCCCCATTTGATTCCGTAGTCTCCCATTGCCTTCCTGTGCTCCTTAAAACAAAGTCCATCAAAATAATCCATATTTTTTTTTTGGGGGGGGGTAGGCCTGCAAATTAATTTGTACATTAATTTCCTCTTGACCAAAGAGTTATGGCATTATCAGAAGAAAAAAAAAAACAGTTTTTTGGCATAACAAGGCCCCATAGCCTGCTGCCTCCATAACAAAAATATTTGATCCTTTTGAGACCAAGAGAATGTTCATGAAAGTTTCAAGCTAATTGAACACCCAAGATCAAACAAGGCCCCTTCTTGCATTATAAAAACAAATGTGTGAATAACTGGCAATTTGCATTATTTTTGCCTTTGTGCCCACTAGCTGTGGGATCCTGCCACCTCTCAAGGTAAATTTATAGGAGCTTCAACTATTTTGAATAAGAACGCTATCTAAACATTTGAGGGAATGTCTTGGGGCTATGGGAGGAGAGCCAGGTAGCAATAGAAGGCAAAGAGGGTAGGATGAATGTCCTATCACATGTTGTTACCTTGTTGAAAGTAAAATCATTTTGTTACTTCGGGATTATTCTTGATGAGCTTTTATCCTTCCGTAAACATTCTGATTATTTGAGATTGAAACTTGCCCTTAACTTAGATTGTCTTCATAGATTGAAACATGTTCTTTTTTCCATCCTTAAAATTTTCTACCATTCTCTAATTGAATCATATCTAAATTATTGCCCTGTAATCTATCTCAACACATTTTACGGTCCATCTGCAACCTCTTCAGATAATTCAAAATAAGGCAACTAGAATTCTGGGTACTTTTGTTCATCACCCATGAGGCTTCAAAATCTCTCGGAAACTCAAACTTTATATGTTTTCTCAATATACTTAATCTTAAACAACTGAAATACCTGCATACAACAATGTGGTATTATGATATTCAATCTTCAACAAATTATTCCATGATTTGGGTATAATTGAGACTCCCATTGCTCCTGCCCACCCCGTCTGTTCCAAGAAGTATCACCTTCCTCCAATTAAATCAGAAAGAGCTAGATTCTCAATCAGATACCAGATTCCTCATATTGTAAATAAACTTAATTTAGTAGAAATGTTCCCAAGTTTCAAGAGCAGATCTTCTGTGAAAAAACATATTTCAAAAATGGTTCTTTGTCTGGGTGTTGGGATTGATGAATAATTGATATTAGCATGAATTGTGTTGTGGTGTTCTTACGATGGGGTGGCCTCCTCTGTTATCTCCTACCTTGTATGTTTTTTTGTTGTTGTTTTTTTTTTATATCCTGTATTTGTTATTTCGGCATTTTACTATATTTGTTTTTATGGCCAACACATCAAAGCCCTGCTCTCCGTTGACCAGTTTAAAAATTTATTTGTCATGTGTGTTTGTCAATAAAAGATCTTGTCTTGATCACTTTTGACTCTTAAAAGGCACTAGAACTTCCTGCTTCCATTGAATAAGTCCTCCAAATTTTCCATAGCCATTCTTTCTATAAAAAGCCTTGGAAAAAGAAAAAAAAGTTGAAGGTAGCATCAGAGAGATGTCTTTGAAAGAAAAATGAATTGGAAATCTATTGGTTTTTTATTTCTCACAAATACTATGCCCTTGCCAAAAACATTAAATAGAAAAATAGAAGGAAGCAATTGAAAAACAAAATTAAAATGGATGGAACCATAAAATCTGACTGATGGAAACTTTCTACATATTATAAAGTAAGAATTTTATTATTGTAGTTTTTTTCTCCAAAAGTTTTGGTAACATTCTAAATGAATAGCTTTTTTGCCATCTTGGAAAGTAGTTGAGTCAGGTGAACAAAACAAGCTTAGGGTTTACATCAGTCTCTATTGTTAGCAAAATAATTTGCAACATGTCTCTTTCATTTTTAACAACGTGTCTCTTTCAATAGTCTTTCTATGATTGTTTTTTGGCTTTAATAGCACAAGTCTATTCAGATATTAAAACAGGCTAAATCCCACATACATAATTTTTTTTGGAGGTGGGGGGGGGGAGGATGGCATTGGACAAAGTAACCATTTACAATTTTACTGTTTTTAGGCATGCTTACTTAGTCAGTGCTATAAATAGAAAAAAAACATCAAGAAGTGCTTAAGAAAAATTCAAAAACGCTTTAAAAATTTCAACCGTCAGTTGAAAAGCATATCCTTTAACAAGGGTACAAAAGGCCAAATGATTAGGCGAATTCTTAGTGATTCATAAGTAGTTCATTCCGTACAATTCGAGAATTCCATCCGCTCCTAATTAATATCTCAAATAAAGCCCAATTCCTCCTAAGTTAATATATATCAGAAATGGAAAATCTTCCTTTAAGAGGGGTATCTATGACCCGGAAACAAGTTTTTCATGAATCAAGGAATCTAATAGAGAAAATACTATGGCTAACAGAAGAGGCTTCCTTAATTATTTTGTATGCTAATTAGTATTTTGTCTTATAAAATTAAGGCTAACCGTGTATTGAATCTAGATTAAATTTAGTTCCTATAAAACTAAACTTAGCCGTGTGTACGATAAAGCATGTCAGTTGTTTAATTTTTTTATTTTTTGATAATTTTGCTGCTGAAAAAGACCCAAAAACAAAGAGACTTTGGATCCAGGCAGAGAGGAAATCCACTAATATCATGAAATCAAACAGAAAGCACACCCCACCAGTCACTGATAATTTCAAATGTCTTAGCTAAAAAATCTCTGGATGTATAAAGTTACAAATTTTGCAGTATTAAGTATCAGGTATAAAAAGTATCAAACAGTTCGTGGTAAGGGGGACTGTAAGTAAGTAGCGATGTGGCTCAATAGTAACCGACACTCTTAAAAACAGAGTTTTAATAGCAATACAAAATTCAAAAGATTAAAAATTTCCATGCCGATTCAAAATATACAAAGTTCATTAAGTTTAATGTTACCACGAAAGTTACGATCCTGGAAAAATTGCCCAATAAAAAAAAAAAAAAAAAAAAAAAAAAAAAAAAAAAAAAAAAAAAAAAAAAAAAAAAAAAAAAAAAAAAAAAAAAAATAGGGTAAACCCCCCCATACATCAAGTGATCTTAATAAAAAACTCCTCAATCATATTCAGCATATTCATATTCATATATAGCGTTCAGATCAAGAACGCTAACAAGGAGCTGTTTCTATACTAAAAACTACGAAAATTTGCGATTTTTTGTGAAATTTAGTAATAAATAAAAGTTCAAATAGGGATAAATCCCCCCAATAGATAGTGACAATTCACAAAAAATACTGGATATTCCGGTCACAGGCACAGGTGCAGTGACCGTCAGCAGCAAAAACACTTGATCAGCAGAGTATTTCTGCTGATGACGGTCACTGCACACCCGACCGAAATATCAAGTACCCCCTGTGAACTATCACCGTCCACTAAAGGGATTTCTCCCTATTTGAACTTTTATTTATCGTCATGGAAAGGCAGTGTTGTCCTCGAAATTATCTACGTCAAATTTGGTAACTGATGCGTATTTACTTTTTTTTCTAGGGATGATCATTTAAAGCTGCCCATGGAAAATATCGGAAGAGAGCTCGTTCGAACGAAAATTAAAAGTATTAGTGCTCTTCATGAATAAAGAAAGGGATTTTGCTGCAGGAAAGTGCCGATTTATGATATTTTGTGCTGCAAATCAAAATTTTCGGCTCAAACGAGACCGAAAGGCTATCCAGTGAAAGTTCTGAGACAACCAATGACTTTATAATTATTAACAACAAGCTCTATGCATAGTCTTCAAGTTTAAGATATTGCAAAAAAAAATGTCAACTTAAAATATTTTGTCGGAAAAACAGAGATTTTGGTCCAATCTGGACCCAAATGCTGCCGAGCAAAATTTCTGAGATAACCAATCGACATACAGCTATGGAAAAGCTATACGTTTCCTCCTAGTTTCAAATGTCATACAACTAAAACTGTTTTTTCCTCAATTTCTGAGATAACCAATCGACATACAACTATGGAAAAGCTATACACGTTTCCTCCTAGTTTCAAACGTCATACCACTAAATTGTGCTTCTCAAATTCTGAGATAACCAATCAACATACAACTATGGAAAAGCTATACACTTTTCCTCCTAGTTTCAAACGTCATACCACTAAATTGTGCTCCTCAATTTCTGAGATAACCAATCGAGATAAAACTATGGAAAAGCTATACACGTTCCCTCCTAGTTCAAAACGTCATACCACTAAATAGTTTTTCTCAATTTCTGAGATAACCAATCGACATACAAACTATGGAAAAGCTATACACGTTTCCTCCTAGTTTCAAACGTCATACCACTAAATTATGCTTCTCAATTTCTGAGATAACCAATCGACATACAACTATGGAAAAGCTATACACGTTTCCTCCTAGCTTCAAACGTCATACCACTAAATAGTTTTTCTCAATTTTCTGAGATAACCAATCGACATACAACTATGGAAAAGCTATACACGTTTCCTCCTAGTTTCAAACGTCATACCACTAAATTGTGCTTTTCAATTTTCTGAGATAACCAATCGACATACCGTACAACTAAGGAAAAGCTATGAATGTTTTTTTCCCAGTTTCAAACGTCATACCACTAAATTGTGCTTCTTAATTTCTGAGATAATCAATCGACATACAACTATGGAAAAAGCTATACACGTTTCCTCCTAGTTTCAAACGTCATACCACTAAATTGTGCTTTTCAATTTCTGAGATAACCAATCGACATACCGTACGACTAAGGAAAAGCTATGAATGTTTTTTCCCAGTTTCAAACGTCATACCCCTAAATTGTGCTTCTTAATTTTCTGAGATAATCAATCGACATACAACTATGGAAAAGCTAAACACGTTTTCTCCTAGTTTCAAACCTCATACCACTAAATTGTGCTTTTCAATTTCTGAGATAACCAATCGACATACCGTAAAACTAAGAAAAGCTATGAATGTTTTTCCCAGATTCAAAACGTCATGCACTAAATTGTGCTTCTTAATTTCTGATATAATCAATCGACATACAACTATGGAAAAGCTATACACGTTCTCCTCCTAGTTTCAAACCTCATACCACTAAATTGTGCTTTTCAATTTCTGAGATAACCATTCGACATACCGTACGACTAAGGAAAAGCTATGAATGTTTTTTTCCCAGTTTCAAAACGTCATACCACTAAATTGTGCTTTCTTAATTTCTGAGATAATCAATCGACATACAACTATGGAAAAGCTATACACGTTTCCTCCTAGTTTCAAACGTCATACCACTAAATTGTGCTTTTCAATTTCTGAGATAACCAATCGACATACCGTAAAACTAAGGAAAAGCTATAAATGTTTTTCCCAGTTTCAAAACGTCATGCACTAAATTGTGCTTCTTAATTTCTGAGATAATCAATCGAAACACAAAACTATGGAAAAGCTATACACGTTTCCTCCTAGTTTCAAACCTCATACCACTAAATTTGTGCTTTTTCAATTTCTGAGATAACCAATCGACATACCGTAAAACTAAGGAAAAGCTATGAATGTTTTTTCCCAGTTTAAAACGTCATGCACTAAATTGTGCTTCTTAATTTCTGAGATAATCAATCGACATACACCTATGGAAAAGCTATACACGTTTTCTCCTAGTTTCAAACCTCATACCACTAAATTGTGCTTTTCAATTTTCTGAGATAACCAATCGACATACCGTACAACTAAGGAAAAGCTATGAATGTTTTTTCCCAGTTTCAAACGTCATACCACTAAATTGTGCTTCTTAATTTCTGAGATAATCAATCGACATACAACTATGGAAAATCTATACACGTTTCCTCCTAGTTTTCAAACGTCATACCACTAAATTGTGCTTTTCAATTTCTGAGATAACCAATCGACATACCATACAACTAAGGAAAAGCTATGAATGTTTTTCCAGTTTCAAATGTCATACCACTAAATTGTGCTTCTTAATTTCTGAGATAATCAATCGACATA
>JAPEVW010000920.1:0-33827 GCA_027921565.1 Artemia sinica
TGTAAGAGCCTTTCTTCCATTGATGCATTCTTGTTCCACCAACGGTTTGTGGCCTGTTTTTTTAACTGTGGCTGGCCAATAACTGCTGCTGTGTCGGGGGGTTTTCTACTATGCCAAGCCGGGGCGTTCCAGTCTCCAGCTACTAAAGAGCATGTCGCGGCCTTAGGTTGTCTGTCGATGATTCTTTTGTTAGGTATCATAAAAGGCAGTACTTTGACGCGTCACTACTGTCTCCTTATCGGAGCGTACACGGCGGATTATGGTTATGTGGCTAATGTGGCTCACCTCTCAGTCTGATATGGCGATACTTGGTGACACTGGCTCCCAAGAGTTCGACGCATGATGCAAGTAGAGACCGTCATTAAGAAACCCAAACTCCTTGCTGGCCGGAACCATCATTGGGACCCGAGTTATACAACTTGGAATGACGTCCGATGTCGGAAAATGGTTTCAACTTTTGGACAGCAACATCATTAAGTATTGTTTCGTGAAATGACAACAAACGTGATATTCAACTTTTGCAGCTCCCTTGAAAGGATTGCCAGTCGCCTTCCGTGGATTACCAGCTTGCAGCATTAGCGAACATTCCAGGTTGCACATATATTCAGAGTCTTCTTGATCTTCGTTTTTGATCGTTTTCTTGATC
The DNA here is from genome assembly GCA_027921565.1 of Artemia sinica. Taxonomy (NCBI): domain Eukaryota; kingdom Metazoa; phylum Arthropoda; class Branchiopoda; order Anostraca; family Artemiidae; genus Artemia; species Artemia sinica. The sequence goes on from JAPEVW010000920.1 coordinate 647, forward strand.
GGGCAGGTTTGTAATATTGGTCGGGCCAGCCACCACCTTGACCCTGGTCAGCCCGTTTCCACCGTTCGTCTAACCGAGAAACGCTCGATAATAGTAGTATCTCTAGCATTTGATCTTCAATAGCCATTGGGTCTTCATCATAGGAACTTTACTGACCAAAGGCCCCCAGACCCTTGGCGCCCCTCGTTTGCGTTAGCCATCATTTGTCGGACTAAGGCTAATAATAGAAGCTTGTTACACCACTCCACCGTACTGTGGGTGCAACTTATGGGCTATCCTCCGGCTCGCTTAGGGCACCGGCGCGGCTTGTCGGAATCCGACGCCCGAGGCCCACACCATAGATTGGGAGCACTCGTGCTCTTATCATGCGCCCTGATTCCCACCTAGGAGGTCGGGAGGATGGAAGGGAACGCTCGTTTAACTTCAAAGAGGGCTCAGTTAATTGGAAAGTGACAAGTTCTGAGTTACTTTTTATAAGTCAAAAGTGACTTGAAGGGAGATAGCCCATCCCCCACCCTTTTTTCCAAATGTATTCAGGTTAAAGTTTTGAGATAGGACTATTTTGTTAAACAAACAGTTCAAAGTTTCAGAAAAAAAAAAATTCCGGTGTCGACACAGCTCACAGGGCCCAGGGGAAGGCCGTTTTTGTAAATAGTGCCCTTGGGTATTATTGGGTTGAAATGGACCAGGATAGCCTCGTGTAAACTTAAGAGAGGGCACATTTGACTTGTGAGGGCCAACTAGTGTCTCATCATACCCCCCCCACTATCCACGCCTTTTCCCCCAAATGTATCAAATTCCAAATTTTGAGATAGCCATATTTTTTAAAATGGTTTTTAAAAGGTTACGATAATAAAAAATCTGGATGCGACAAACCCCAAGGCCCGGGAGCAGGCGTTATAAGTTATTCTCTGGGGGAATATATTTTTTCTTATCCAAGGATTATGCTCGAAATAGTGCAACAGAGGGCTAATTTGTTTGGAAATTGATAGTTCTTGTTCACTTTTTTAACAGTAAAAAAATTGAGGAGGGCAACTATCCCACCCCCCCCCCCAGCCCTTTTTTCCAAATTTATAGGTAAAGTTTTTGAGATAGCTATTTTGTTACGAACAGTTAAATGGTCAGATACCAAAACCTCTTGATGTCGACACAAGTTCTCCTCGACATCAGGTCGTAGTAAGTTATTGCCCTAGGGGGCAAGTATGGCTCTTATAGAAGGGATGCCTCGAATAACTTCTGAGAGGGCTAATTTGATGGAAATGTAAAATTTTCTAGTCCAAAATTTTTTTAGTAATTCAAATAGGCAAGGGCGAAAAGCCCCCCCCCCCACGCCCTTTCTCCCCCAAACGAATCCGAAAGTTTTGAAAACCCATTTTTAAATAATAGTTTTAAAACATAAGATAACAAAAACTCTGGTCCCCGGTGTCTACACAAACCCCGGTCGGGGCAGGCGTGTAAGTTATAGCCTTAGGGGCTATCGGTTCTTATGAAAGGGATGTTCGTATTACACCCCTTCAAAGGAGAATCATTTAATGGAAATTAAAAGTTGTAGTTCACTTTTTATACGTCAAAAGTGATGGAGGGCCGCTAGCCCCCATCCCGTCCTTTTTTGCCGAATGTATCAATAAAAATCTTGAGATTGACATTTTGTTAAAAAATTTCAAAGTTCAGATAATAAAAACTCCGGGTCGACACAGCCCAATAGAGGGCCCAGGGAAGGCGCTGTAACGTTAGGCCCTGGGGCATATAAGGGTTTTTATGGAAGGGATGCTCGTATAAACTTCAAAGAGGGGTACATTTGATCTGTTTTTGTGATAGACATTTTGTTAAAAGTAGTTCAAGATCAGAAAAAAAATAACACGGTGATGACACAACTTCACAGGGCCCGGGGAAGAAGGCGTTGTAAAATTTATGCCCTTGGGAAATGGTTGAAATGAAAGGATGCTCGTATAAAACTTCAGAGAGGCATATTTAATCGAAGGGCAACTAGTACCCCACCACAAAACTCCGGAGTTCTATGGTATCGGAAACTTCGAATATTTTAACAAAATGGTCTATCTCAAAATTTTATGTACAATTCGCGGAAACATAGGGTTGGGGCTTAGCTGCACCTCCGATCACTCTAGGACTTATTCAAATGTGCACTAGAACCTTCTATTTTTCAGTTTAAATGAGTCTTCTTTGAAGTATATACGAATATCCAGCGCTTCCATTAGAAACCTATATAACCCCACAGGCATAACTTACCTGCCTGCATACCAGGGCCCTGGGGCGTTTGTCGTTGGACACCGGATGTTTTTGTTATCTGCTGTCTGAACTATTTAAAAAAAAATTGGTTTTCAATTGCGTGGAGGGGGGCTTAGTTTCCGTCCCATCTCTTTGACTCTCAAAAATGAAACTAGAATTTTCACATTTCAATCAAATGAGCCCTCTCTAAAGTTTATACGAGCTTCCCTTCAAAGAACTATATACAACCCAAGGGCATAACGTAAAATGCACGCCCGTGACTCTGGGGGTTTTGTCGATACAGAAAATTTTATTATATGACCTTGAACCGTATTTTCAATAAAACTGTTATCTCAAAATTTTATCTGATTACATTGGAGGCGAAAAAGGTGTGGTGGAGAGGCTATCTACCCTCGTTCACTTTTGATTTAAAAAAGTGAACTACAAACTCAAATTTCAATCAATGAGCAACTTGACTGAAAATTATGCAACCATCCCTTCACAAAGAACCATATTGCCCCTGGGTATAACTACAAACGCACTGGTCCGGGGGATTGTGTCGACACCAGAGGTTTGGTATCTGACCTTGTAAATATTCATAAAAAATATAGTTTCTCAAAAACTTTACCTGATGCATTTGGGTAAAAAGCGGCGTGGAGGGGGGATAGTGCACTCCAATATTGTGTTTACTGTAAAAGTGAACAAGAGCTATCAATTTCCAAACAAAAATTAGCCTTAACTATGAATATATACGAGCATCCTTACATAATAACCCTATATGCCCCAGGGCATAACCTATAAAGCCTGCTCCCGTTGCCCTGGTGGGCTTTGTCGGACATCGGAGTGTTTGTTATCGTTACTAGAACTTTACTAGAACTTGTTACGAGATATCTTTCTTATTGTTCAATTAAAATGAGCCTGTAGTTTGAATGTGCTAACGATTCCCTTCCATAAGAACCGTATATGCCCCAAGGCATATTACAAACGCTGCCCCTCGGGCCTGGGGGTTTGTGTTGACACCGCAGTTTTTTATCAGCTGTTTGAAACTATTCAAAAAAAAAATGGGTTTTCAATTGCCTGGAGGGGGGGCTAGTTTCAGTCCCACTCTTTTAACTCTCAAAACGTTATGATATAGCTAGAAATATTTCAGACATTCCAATCAAATGAGCCCTCTTGAATTTTTATACGGCTTCCCTCCATAAGAAATATATACAAAACCCCAGGGCAAAATTAAAACGCACGCTTGACCTGGGGGTTTTTGTTCGCACAGTAGAAAAGTTGTGTCTTGCCTTAAGCATTTATTTTTCAATAAAACAAGTTATCTCAAAAATTTTATCTGATTGCACATCTGGGGGTGGGAAAGGTTGTCTGTGGTGGGGAGCTACTACCATCCGTTCACTTTTGACTTAAAAAGTGAACTAACAATTCAATTCCAATCAAATGAGCCCTCTCTGCAGTTTATCCAACAATCCCTTCCACATAGAACAGTATTTGCCACATGGTATAACTTACAAACAGACTGGTGTCAATGGGGTGGATTGTCGTTGACACCAGAGATTTGGTATTGACCTTTTAACTATATATATGCAAAAAGCTTTCTCAAAACCTTTACCTGATGCATTGGGGAAAAGGTGCGGGGGCGGGGGATAGTTGCTTCCAATTTTTTTTACTGTTAAAAAGTGAGCAGAACTCTCAATTTCAAACAAATTAGCTTCTATGAACATATACGAGATTCCTTTCATTAAGAAACCATATATGCACCCCAGGGCACATACTATAAAACCTGCCTCTTTGCCTGGGGGTTTGTCTACATCGGAGTTTTTGTTAATCGAGCCTTTGACATTTAAAAAAATATGGCTCACTCAAAATTTTTTTGTAAATTTGGGAACAAAAGGCGTGGATAGGGGGGGGGGGACTAGTTGCCTACGATCAAATGAGCCTTCTATGAAGTTATACGAGCGTATTTCACATTCAACCATATACCCAAGGGCATATATGAAATTTCTAGTTCACTTTTTAAAGAATTAACAGATCCAAGGGCAAACAGCCCCCCCCCCACACCCCTTTCCACCAAACTCATCGAAAAAAATTGAAAAACCCATTTTTTTTAACAAAATAGTTCAAACATTCAGATAATTAAAAACTCCGATGTCGAAAAAAAAAAAAACCCAGGGCTCGGGGGCAATGGAGGGGGGAGGGACATAGAGTTTTTCTGTATATGACCTTCTAACTATTCGCAGCAAAAATAGCTATCTCAAAACTTGCTTGTACCTGATTCGATTTGGGGGAATAAAGTGTGTAGGGGGGGGGGGGGGGTAGTGGAGTTGTTAGGCTGGGGGGGGGGTTAGTTTCCCCCCAATTTCTTTATGTTAAAAACCGTGAACAAGAACTATCAATTTCCAAAAACAAAAATAGCCTTCTCTGAAAATATACGAGCATTCCTTCCATAACAACCATATTTAGCCCCCAGGGGCATAGCTTATAACGCTTCCTGCCCCCGGGCCCATGTGGGGTTTTGTCCGACATCCAGAAATTCGGACTGGAGATTTTGTTTATAATGGGACATGCGGTTGAGTTTAAATTATCATATCGTCTGTCAAGATATCATGCAGAGAAACATTAAATATTGTTGAACTGGCAGGTTTAGCTACACAGATTTATAATGTGATTTCTGTTTAGTAAATGTTCTTAGTGGTCTTTTCCTAAATAAGATCATTTTTGTAGTCCCCCTCCAGTATATTCAAATTTCAGGGGTATAACCCCCCCCCCCCACCAAAAAAAAAAAATTTCTGACTTATCCGATCGTTATAGTCGTTAAGAAAGCGTAAAAATACCGCTCTTTTTTACCATGTAAACCCTCCACCGTTTTACGATTTTTTTACTTTCGTTCGTGGAACTAATTCCACTTTTTCGATAAATTTATACAACTTTCATGCTTTCTCATAGTCTAGCAAAAAGTGGACTGCTAACATCCGTCAAACTATTATATATGAATTATACTGATCCACCTTAGGACATTTAAGCCGCTAACCTGACTTTTCGCAGTTCCGTAAACATATGTTATAAAACCATAATTATTGCATCCCGGCAAATGCACATCCTGTGTAAAACTCATCTACAATCGTCGGGATTAAGGCTTATAAACTTGATTAACCAAGAAGGATAAATGGTTTTAAAAAAAAGATGCTTTTTCTGGTCAAATTAAAGATATATCTTTCCGCAAAAAAATCTTTTAAAGATTGCAAAGGGGGGATGGTGTCAGTTATGATAAATATTTTCAAATGGAAACTGTTATTGGTTCACTTTCTAATGTGCGTCCATTATCTATTCGAAACAGAAGGGTGGGGGACGCGAGTTCCGTAAGTTATGAGAGTTCGCTTCTACAGGTTCGTTGTAAGGTGAAACAAAACTGTTTCTTCCAGCTGAAAAAGTAAGGGGATCGGATTCATTGTGCAAAACATGTCTCGGCCTTTTTGACAAGAAAAAATTATGTCAGCCTTTCCTATATTATTTATAACCCTGTTGAAGCATAGTGTGTTGCTTAGCTTTTTAATTATACTAGATTAGTGTTGTGTTGTTGCTATAATTATGGTTGGCTATTTTGACATCTAGGTTAGAAATCAAGTTGTATTGGAAATTTTATACACCTTTTGGCCCTACAGAATAATGCTAGTTTTTTTGTAACTTTGAAAAAATCTAAGCTCTTTTTTTGCCTTTTAAATTATATGTTGTTTTATTTTCTAAATGGTTAAAAATAGAAAAACATTGGTTTCTATCCTAAGGTATAGAATACTGATTGTCAGGGTTATATTTCTCCGATGTCTGTGTAATAAAATCCAGTAAAAAAAATAAGGGATGGGGTGGATTCATTATGCAAAATATGTGCACCCTTTTGACAAGAAAAATACATGTAGCCTCTCCTATATTAGAACCCTTGAAGTTTAGTGTTTGCCTTAGCATTTTAATTATATTAGATTTTGTCCTGCTATTATTATGGACTGGCTTGATTTGAGATCTAGATTTTAATATCCATTGGCATAGATTTTGATACACCTTTTGGCCCTAAGGAATGAATGCTAGGTTTTTTAACTTTAAACACAACATTAGCTCCCTGTTCTTTTGCTTTAAATTTATATGTTGCTTTAGTTTCTAAATTGGTAAACAATAGTTAAAAATTGATTTCTATCCTAAGGCTACAGACCACTGACTGTCGGGTTCTGTATTTCTCACAAGCATGTGTATATAAAAAGTTTGATTTCTAAAGCCTAGCTTGTTCCTCAGAACAAATTTTACCTTTTGCTTTGCTGAAAGGGGGGGGGGGGGCTTTTTTTTCTTTGGGACAATGGACAGGATTACTTTTCTACACAAAAATTAAACCTTTACAATAAATTCTGTAGAAAGGGGTGTTAATTTTTCTTCTGTAAAAGGGGAGTCATTATTTTTTTATACTAAGTTTTTCTTCTTTTTTAACGGATAATTATGAGAAATGTCCTCCTTCTCCCAGTAAGAGAGAGCTAGGGGCTAATTGATTGTAGCTCCTATGCAACGGCTGGAGATGGCTGGTCCATCAAGCAGGCTACCAACATCCGTTCCAGGACGAGCGCTGCTCTGCCCATGCTCCATCTTCGCAGGTACAAATGCAGTGGTAGAAAATTAAAGAGAGAGTTGATGGGGAATGATCACACGATGGTGAAACCCCGCTGGCTCATTCGTGGCCAAGCCTCAGTGACATCACTGCCGCAGCTCACAAGATTGTGAGGTAACCCCCTATCCAGCATTTCCGGGCCCCGTATGACCATATGCAAGGTTGAGTAATGAAAATGCCGGTTCCCTACACCTCCCTAACATGAAAGCTGCTAAACCTAAATGTAAGTTTAAATTTGATTCTCGCTAAAGATTTTTTCCATCTCAAAGGAAATATGTCGCTAATACTTCAGGAGCTATTTAATCTACTTGAATCATGTCAAGTGCGTGCATTTCAGCCTGCTGAATTCTCTTGAATTAGGTTAGCGCCGCCCCCACCAAAAGGCACGTATATTCCAGTCCATAATTTCCAATAGTAAGTTAAAACAAAAAAAAAGCAAAATCTTTGCGATATGTTCTCTCAAGTAAAAACTGCTTTAATTAACGAATTCTCAGATATCATAAAAAAACAACTTCTCTATTCAGAATGAGTTGTGTATCAGGACAGGGAGATGGACCTGAAAGCCGAATAGGCTATCACATTCAAAACAAGTAAAGACCCCGGTGTTTTTGTCCAAAGCAGTATTATAAGAGTATTAATATTATTTTTTTTGGGGGGGGGGGTGTTGAACAAAAATCAAAAAACTAGTATGGCATGTTGATAGATTGTAAATATTATCTTATATTAAGTTGTGTGAATTGGGAACTTTCAGGAATATATAGGAGTAGTTAGAGTACGGGAGAACAGTTGAAATTAACCAAATGCTACTATGTGCATACTGCATACTATTACTACTACTGCTACTACTTAAACTAAGCCTGTTTTAAAGAATACGTAAAATAATAATCCAATTTAAAAATAGGGTGATTTAGACAATTTGAAAATAAGCTATTTCTTTTATAGATTACATTGGTTCCATATTCTCTGTCTTCCCCAACATCGGTTGAGCAAGAAGAAACAAGTCATGAAACTTCAATTGACGCGCCTATATGGGGTTTCGTGACATTCCAGAACAAGGGAAATATCACCTATCAACGGAAAGGCATGGTATTGGAAAAAACTCTGTTTTGAAATACCTTCTAATATTGATGATTTATTAAACTAATTTATTTCAAATGTAGATTAATAGCACAGTTGAGCAAGGCAATGTAGCTATTTCCAGCAGGGGGACTTACCATTGCAAGTCCAAATACATTGCAAATTGTCAGACATGATTTGTAACAAAACAATAACCTGAGAAATCCTTACCCTAGATTTAATGAATATAGTTCTATTTCAAACAAATGAAATGACTCCAATGGGATTTACATTAGCCCTAATTATTGAACAAAGTGGGGATGGAGGGGCGGGGCGGGTTAGGGTTAATATACAAGAGGGGGAGGGTTAACAACATACAATGTTTACAAATACTACCAGGAATTTTCGTTTCAAAACAAAATTCGATATTAAAATTACGATAGTCGTCTATACTGCCAACCTTTGGGGATCCATTTAATGCACTTATGGGGGCAATTTTATATTGGACCCTATAGATATTGTTCATTGAAGATGTAATAAAAAATATTCTTGACACAGTTAGAAAAAACCAGATTCAGGGTTTGTGGGGGGTAGGGACTCTATTAAGGCTTCAATTGTTTTAAATAGATTTTATTTCAAAGAGAGCAAAAGCGCAGACGCTAGGTGGTCTATCCTCATTTGGCCAATTCTAGAAACGGTTTTTATGCAGTGGATAGACCACATTATTACGCATCGCGAAAGTCTATATGGAGAACGGGGATTGGGTATATGGTTTTAGTTATTGAAAATTTTAAGCGTCAATATCTCTTAAATTAAGAAAAGATTGGATGTTAAGAGGTGGGGCAGGAGGGGCGGCGGAGCAAGGTCTACAGTTTTAAACATTCTAAATCCCCGATTTCGAAGGATGTAAGGGCGTTCAACGAATCTATCTGAAAACAGGTCCAAAAAAAATTTTATTCATTTACCGCTTTCCTACATATCAGCATTCGAACCTCTAGCATGTGGACGCTACAAAGAAAAATTTAGCGAATACTGTGCTTTACATGGGAAGGACAGGTCGGATTTCACCTCTTATATTTCTCTTGTTTAGAGGGAAAATTTCCAGCTATATTGCGTCAGAGTCAATTATATATTTTCGAACGGTCCCATGCCAAAGTTAATAGATCGGCATTGTCGTTTACTGTGATCCACTATGAAACAGAAATTGAAGGGGGTATTACGTTCTCATAAAAAGGGGGTAAACTGTTCCAGTAGGGGTCCCGTCGATTGAGTCGTTAGCACGTGGGTTTGGTTGTTGTATGCAACCACATAGTGAACCCCAATGACAGAAATTGGCCATTTTTAACCCAATTACAGATATCAATAGAGGCGCTGGGAGGGGGTAGGAACCTAGTGAGTACGTTGATACTGTCCAACATCGCCTGTCCCAATTTAGTGTGATTAAAAGCTACGGAATCAAATGGAAGCATTGTACTTAGGAGGGGAGGAGGATGGATGGCTATCAAATCAGTGGAAAACAGTTTCGGAGTGACAGGGCCATTTTAAGATTTTAAAATTTTCTAAAAATAGCTTTCCTGCAAATATTAGTAAGATCGCTTGGCTTGTGAAGGTAGGCTAGTGGATGACACCCGATTTCAGAATATAATCAAAGAAACATCCAAGCTATAACAGTTTCCTGATGCCCAGCACAAAGACACAACTCTAACACAATGCAAGGTTGTTAGAAATAGTCGAGACGTTGAGATGAGAATGAGTTTATGAAAATAAAAAATCCACATCAAGGCATTGACTGAATTAATTGTCATTGCGAATGGAGCTATTTCTGGTTTGAGAAATACTCATTACAGCTAATGTTGCTGTCTTGGCAGAGGATCGTTGCTTAGGCGATTAAAAATCAAAAAATATGCTGGGTTTGTTAAGGGCGGGATTTAAAGAGGAGACTAAGGGAAAGGGAACTAGGGTTCAAAAGAGGGGCGGATAAGGGAAAGTCAGAGATCATACATCACTTGTGGCAGGAAAAAATATCGTCCTGGGGGTTAGTTAATTTTCGTGTTGTAGCACATCAATCGCGCAATGTGAATGCCAGCCAGTAGTTTATTTTTATACCGGGGCTTTCATTCCTAATTCAAATATTGATTTAAAGCTTTATTTTACCGGCTTTGGCACAGTATGCAGCAGTGAGGGAGTGGGGAGTAGAATAGTCCATGGTTAAACAAATTCATTTACCTACAATATTATCGTGTACCCAAATTAGCTGAGAAGCTGGTTGCTTCTAGAGTTGAAATGGGCAAGTAGTAAATTAATGGGCATACGTGATGGAATAAAATCCGATTTTAGATTTCTATTTAGTTTTTTCCCCAAGGCTTTGAGTCAATTGATTCAAGTGCAGAAAAGCAAGCAATTTTGATAGTTTTTCTCTGCTTTAAAACAGCGCTTCCAGACAGTGAAATGTATGACCTACTGACCTGCAAAGACATATATGCATGTGGACTATTACTATTCTGGTGGCAATGGTTAAGCGAGGAGAAAGACTAACTCCAATTGAAACAGCTTTTCTATAATTCAACTTACAATAGTGAATGCACTGCCTAGGAATATTGAATTTTACCTTGAGAGGTTTAGGAATAAGGGTAAATGTAAAAATGGGTGGGATTACTGTAGATTACTTGGCCAGTGACGTTTTAAGCTCTACTAGATATCGTCTGTAAAACACAGATCAGATTATTCAGAGTTTAGGATTAGAATATTGGCTACTTATTTTTTTTTCCCCACACACCACATTAGTGATGAACTTGATTTAAAAATAAGTAGGGAGGAAATAGGGTTGATCACTGATGTGGATCAACAACACTTTTTGTATAAAGATCGATGAGGGGGGTATATTTTTCATGGGATATCGCGTTTTAACAACAGATCCAAGTGGAAAAAACGACACTGGTGTAAAGTCTAATACAGTTTCATTGACATAAACTCATTGTACCCCTCGGGCCTAGTGTCTCATATCTTTGCCGTGTGGGAAACTATAAATAGCTCGAGAATCCTTGTGAGATCCCCGACAATTCATACCGTCGAGGATAATGGGCCCACAAGGATGGTTTCTTTGAAATTGACGGGCACATACCATTAGAACTTCACGATTCCGTCAAGGATTTTGTATTTCCTTGTGTCAATAGACCCTAGTGACCAGGGACTCGCTGAGCCCATAAAATCGATCTTTAGGTCGAAGATATGGGCATGCAACTGGACCCCCTCCGAGCAGAAACCGATTGCAGATCTTAGACCCTAAATATAATATCGTTGTTCACCATGTGGCTTTTGCCATAGACGGTGAACAATGGTTTCAAGATCACAAAAATACAGAGGGTCTGCAATCAGTCAGAAACCATACTATAGACGTTTATCGACACCTTTGTCGATAAAACGCTCTCAGGCAAAAAAAGTATAAGTTGAAAAGGAAATGTACAAGCTCATTTTAAATTCAGCGTTTGGTTAAAATGTGTGAAAGCGTACGAAACAGAATCACTTGTGTGACGTCGTAACATGGCCCCCAAGAATGTGCACGAATATAGCGACCCTAATTTTACAAACATTCACGAGCATAGATCCAAACATGGTTCTTCTACACAGAAAAAGAGAAATGTTGTACTGAAAAGAATATAGCGGGAGGTAGTTCAGTACTGGAAATTTCCAAAAAGCTAAAAGTTGTCGTTTTTTTTACAATGTGTGCAAGTACAATGGCCAAGGGAGGGGGAGGTTCAAGTTTATATGGGGAAACAGATTCTCTGCTGTTAAAAAGTTAAAACCGGGGATTTATTAAATGATTTAGAAAAGGGAGGCACATCAGCTCGCGGATGGATTTCACTAACTAGGAATGCATCCCTCTGCCCCGAGTTGGTGAAAACGTTCAAGCCCCCACATCAACTACTAATTTAAAATCAGAGGACGGGGAGCGATTTAATATCCAATGGGGTGTTCCCGTCCTAAATATTTCATTGCGTAGAAAACAGAAACACATGACAAAGATGTAAAGCAGGCGTGTAAAAGGGGTTCTTGGCCTACACATTTTTAAAAAAATAATTTCAACATGAGTGTTCTACAGAACACTGTGTAGATAGTTGTCTAGTGTCAAGAGCACAAGTAGTACAAATTCGGACTCTCTGCAGTATAGAAACTTATACTCTTAGAGTGGAAAAAAATGCATATCATGTATATCTGACAAGGTCTTTGTGCTCGAGAATGCGTGTAAAATGTACTCCCCCCCATGGCCACTATCGAACTTAGAGGGTTGGATGTGTAGGACTATCGGCAACTAACTCAGTCTGGATAAATTGACCTAACCTAATCTAACCTTAGAGCAAATTGTGGTCAAAATTTTTTTTTATGGAGACAGCAAAATCCATAAATTAACTTAAATGCCTCAGATAGTACATTACCATAAATTCCACCTGCCAGCAGCGGCTATTGTGTACTGTTTTTCCGCAGCGACCCCGGGGGGGTGTTTTTTTTTTTTTTTTTTCTCATCGACTTTTAAATCATAGAAATTGGTTCAACGCGTGCTGTTGCTGGTATCCCTGCTATTGTTCGTGTTGTAAGTTGTTTTTTTGCCAATAAGTGGAAAAATGTTGTTCTTATTGTTGTACAAAATAGTGTTTTTTGCTATTGCTATTCGTGCTGCAGAGTTTAAGCTGTGTACCTCTTGCGTTTGTTACAAATAGTGCTGTACTATTGATGTTCATGCTGTATAAAAAAGTGTTTTTGTCAATAAATGAAAAATGTGTTGTATAAGTAGTGTTGTTGTAAATAAATAAAAAATGTTTGTTGTACAATAGTGTTGTTGTTAATAAAACATTGTTGTTCCTGCTGTACAAAAAAAGGGGTTTTTGTTAATAAATGAAAGAAATATTGTTGCTATGTTCTTGTTGAACAAATAAGTGTGTGGTATTCATGCTGTACAGAAAAGTGTTGATGTTAATAAAATGAAAAGAGCTATTGTTGCTATTGTTCTTGTTGAACAAATAGTGTATGTACTATTGTTGCTGCTACAGAAAAAGTGTTGATGTTAATAAACTGATGAAAGAAATATTGTTTTTGTTGTTCTTGTACTAGATAGATCTATAGGAAAATTATTATTTATTCATTGGACAAGTATGGTTTACAGTTAGTTGTAGTCCAACTGTCGTCAAGTCAGCAGCAGTATGTATCAATTTAAAACACCATTCAGATCGTTTCTCTGTGGCCCATCAAATATCTGGGAAAAACTAGGCACTTTTAGCTAAAATAATTCAAAGTTGTAATAAAATGTTTTTGGAAAAACCAAAGAAAATTTATTATTGCTTATATTGGCAGCAGTCCTACGATCAAATATAAAACCTATTGCCACATCCATGCCAATAAAATTCATATGGGGGACTTGATGTTTTAAATAGTGTTGAACCAAACTCATGGCTGATTATTGATGATTTGGCTGAATCAATTGAACAGTTCTCACAATAAAAATACTACAAACTGCTACCGTTCGGTTGGCAGCTCTCATCATGAACACATTTCCATAACCGCTAGTTCTACACAATCTGTTTCATCAGAGCAATATATGAGAACCCTTGCTTTGAATTGCACCATCTATATCATCTACCCGAGTAGTTCGTGATGATCTAGCTCGCTAATAAACTCTCAATAAGCAAATATATCCAGGTGCCCTAAATTTCTGCTGTTAGTGTACAGTCAGTCGACAAATAAGCCCTACGGGTACATTTTGCTATGATCTTAATCAGAATACACTCGAGGATGCTACGTGTGTAGTCACAGATATTTTCGAGAAAGAAATTACTGTATATCTTCCGGTGACCAGTAGAAAAGGCTATTAGTTGCCATCATGAAACTGAAGAAACTACAAGAACAACGGCATTTTTATTTTCCGTTTTAGGCACTCCAAAAAACTCCACTCAGGAAGGCCATACTCAAACATGGTGTTGACAATATTTACATTAATCTAATATTTCTGAAACTTTGTTTAAGTTTAACTGAGGGCAATGTACAATTGCCAGAAGGTGTTAGACAACAGACAAAGGCAACATTTGTTCCACTGTAAGTGCCTTGGTGCTTGCAAAAACAAAGGAAAAAATTTTAAAAGAAAAACGTCTCCTTCAAGCGGGCGGTTAGCTTTTTACACTTTTACTACCAATAATTGCAGGACTTGTAAAAACCAGTTTTCTCTAGATGGCTAAACCTATAAATTGACCCCAATAGAAACTTGTCCTCTCGCCCATGGAACATTTTTGAGCGGACAATCTAAGCAAATTCATTAATGATGAAAATATTGCCGATGATAAAAAGCTAGTTTTGCTTCAAGATGCATTGCGTCGTGGTGGACAAACATAGACCTTATCGTGAGAGATGCACTACCCATCGTCATTGCTCCCCCTAAACAGGAAACATTCTCCTCGAGATTCTGCAGCAGTGCAATCAAAGGAGAAGGAATTTGAATTCATAGTGACATCAATTGTAAACATATTGCCAGTGACCTATCGAGACAGAGTTAAAAGAGTATTAACATATCTCATGTTGGAAAGTGATGATTAATCAATTTCAGGTCGATAGCACAGGGGAAACGAATTATAATTCAGGGAAAAAAGTTTATAATCTAGTTGATTTAATTTGTTTATATGGTTACAAAACCCGCGTTAAAGGACTTTTCTATCATTTTGACAATAATCTATACACCTTTCCAAATGCATTCAAACTTGTCCCTAAAGTTCTTATTGCTATAAGCAAATTCTAAAGAAACTAAGAGAATATAAATCCTCCAACAACGCCAACAACATTTAAAAAAAGAAGAAGAAGAAGATTCAATCTGGAAAATACTAGCAGTAGCAGCATAGCAGCAATGATTTTATTAACACCAGTGGCTGCTAGACAAAAGCGAAGACATATTGATTTAACCACTCTCAGTGTGGGCAAAAGGGGAGTGGACATTACACTACGTGTTTTGCGTTCAAAATGGATCAAGTTTTAAAACATGTTTATGAAAATATTGTTGAAGTGGGAAGTCTAAGTTCCCCCACACAACGCTTTCTAAAGTTACCTCTGACATAGACGGTAGCACATTAAAAAAGCAAAAGATTATCTAGAAAATGAACCGAAGTACACACTGCATCAGAATCGCAGGCTTCGTGGTAAAACAATATCGACAAAACTAAAAGCCTTTTCCCTCGTGCATATAATACAAAACTGATATTTTAACCATTTTAGACCACGATTCAAAGCTGGCGTCACAAATACAGCCTACAAATATCAAGTTCTAGTGGCAAAAGTGTCTTTAGTCGCTATGCCTATGCCATTCCATTGCGATCTCAAAGAGAGGTGTTGAAGTTGCTCATGCTTTAGAAAGTATTTCTTGAAAAGGATTGCTATAGAAAAAATTCAATCGGATCGTGTTAGCGAATTTGTTGAATCCTCATGTGCAAAAGGTTCTATTGAAATATATACAACGCTCTATCATAGTCCAGCCCGATAACGGCTCATTGGCTGAACGATTGATAAGAACGATTCGTCTATTAATTTCAAGATATTGTACGCTGAAAAATACTGCTGCTTTTATTCATGATTTAGACAAAAGCATGCAAATATATAACCAACGACCCACATCGATCCCTGTCCAATGTTAGCTCTCAGGAAGTTCATTGCAGTGAAAAATACATTTGATGCTTTTCTAAAGCAATATTCCAGTGAAAAAAAAATTGTGAAGAAGAAATTCAATGTTGTGATACTGTTCGAATTGAATAGAGCCACCAATATTTTTGAAAAGGGGAATTATTTATGGAACACTGAACTTTTAAATTGTCCAAAATCCTAGACACTACACCACGAACATATCGACTGCGAGACACCCAAGATGATGAGATTCTCGGCGGTTTTTTATGAATATGAAACTACATAAAGTTAGAAACACTAGCGAAATTTATAAAAAATGAAAAAAAGTATATTAAAGAGTCGTACTCGCAGTGGCAAGATACAGTTGCTTGTTCGCTGGGGGGGCTAGGATACAACTCTGATTTGGATTCTTGGGTTGTAGTTGAAGACATTAACAATGCCCAATGATTTCTATGAGACATTCATGTCCAATGTTTCTGGTCCTCTCTACAATGACTTGAATAGAGACAAGTGATTTTTGGACGAAACTCTTCCCAGCCATCAAATTTGACGATGGGAAAGTATGAAGTGGCTCTTGTCGACCTGTATTCTCAAAATAATACATATGATCATCCTGAGAAAGGTATCGCAAATATGATACAAAATTAGACCCTATGATTGGCCGCCACCCTCAGGTGATCAAGAACAAATTCAAAAGATCAATTGGATTGAATTATCCATATATTGAAATACCGCTATCGAGGAACTCACCTGTATGAATGATTTATGCTCGCTCTCTATCAATAAAAGAATTTACGCTCGTAAAAAAGGACGCCTTTCATTTCAAGCTATTCAAAGGAGAGAGGGGCAAAGATCTACAATAGACTTACCCATAAGTTGCCGATGAAAAGGTTATTTTCAATTGATAATCTAAAGGATGTTCTTGGCTTTAAGCTTCAATATAAATCAAGGTAAAATCGTGCTGGAAACACCAATTTCATTTTTGCTGACTACCCGCCTGCCTTCTCCACGGACACTTGTATATTTCTCTACGCTTCATTGTTGAAACATCACCGGGGTTGGCAAATAGCAATGTTCCCTCTCCTACGAGTTCTTGAACGAAAAAAACCAATCGAGAACATATTCACCATTACAATATAAAGCATCTTCAGTATATTATCCCGTTTGAACACTTCATATTCGGATACTCTGTCAGTTAACACTAAGAACTGAATTTGGAGATCCCCCTTAGCAATAACAAAAGGTTTGGCTGTGATGATACATGCATATTTCGACCCATCGTTGTCGGTTCTGTGTTCAAAAAAAAACAAGATGTCTAATACAAAAGTGGTATTCAATTTGTCTTCTGATATTGATCTGCTTAGTTTAATTGCTACTTGGCCGCAAGACAATTCTTTTTTTCCTTGGGCATGGATCTTCTCATGGACTACTTACAAAGGTGGTTCATCAACGATGTCTGGCTATGGTTCTTTGGCAGTTGCGTTTGGCTAATCTGTTTCGCTCTAGCCAATACCCTCTGGCTAGAAATATATATGTAGCCGGCTCCTTGACAGATTTTTTCATCCCTCTACACTATATGCGATGCTGGAGCTCTGGCAAGGATTTTAAAAAAAAGTGCTTCCCCCCATGCGCGGAAAATCTTAGGTCCAGTGCGCGAACCCTTGCGGACAATTGAAATCTCATCAAAATCGAAAAAAATCAACAAGGTTTTTAAAAAGGTACGAGCAAACAGTGCACCCCCTCATCTTCATGTCTCCTACTCAGGTCAGAAATGAAAGACATCACCCCCTCTGTTATAAGGAAAAGAAGGGGAAAAATACGACGACACGCCACAAAATAAAGTAGAAGAAGAAGGTCCCCAGGGAAGAGGACTTATTAGATCGAAACTAGATTTCTTTTCCTAAGATATCATATCTACCGCATAAGGATTCCCTACCTTCAATCCACTTCATCTTTAAATCTATTCAACCTGCAGAAATTGTTGGATGTGAGTGTAAAAACATGGATACTCTATGTCAATTTTTATCCACAGCTTAACCCTCCTCTCCGATAATTATCCACTTTCAAATTTTATTCCAATGAAGACAACTTTAATGGACATGTCTTCAAACATTTATAGATTTACACGAATGAAAGTCTTTGGAAATCCAAATAATTACATTGCCAATTCTTCCGTAGTGCAACCCCTATCCTATGAAACATTTATACTATTAATATAATTCTATTTCGTCAAAATCAGTGTCTACATAAATGGGCTGTTACACTGCGTGTCTTATAGCAGAAAGCAAACAATCTTCTCAAGTCAAATTATATAAGGCAGCTATATGCAATTCATTAACTGATGATGACACCCACTAAGTTCATACAAGGAATTGAGAGGCACCTCCAATGGATATGAATATTATTGCCTAATAACTGATCAGTGCAGATATGCACTTTAAAAATGAGACAACTAGTGAATTACAGTCTAGTTGGAAGAAAATATATCATGAAATATTTAATATGCCTCAATGGCTACCACCAATATTAAAGTGGAATATAAAATTGAGCGCTTGCTATCGCATCCATTTAGTTTCATTTGTACGAAAAGAACCTTGCTGCCAATCCAGATGTAGTACTGCTCTCCCTATCACCTCGGCAATTAATAGCTATTGTACGCAAACAGCAGTTATGAGTTCTGTTGCTTTGGCATTCCGAAAAACTAGAGAGCAGTGGAAATAATTATTAAACCTAGCTTCTTCCTCATACAATCACCAAGTCAACGTCAATAGTGCCCACAGGTTCACGTACCTCCCACCGACTCATCCTTTATCCAATGGCGAAATTCACCGTCAAAATTTAGCCTTGGCATTTATGTAAAAAGCGTGCTAGTGAAATCGAGTAGGATCGTGGACTGGATGTCCCACATAAATTGATGAATGTTTGGGCCTTCATCTCTTGTCTGTTTTTAAAGTAAAATGTGTTCCAATATCCCACTCCAAATCTACAATCTATCTTTTGATAAAATCCCTAGTAGGATATTGTTATGAGTTGACTCATGCAAACACTAGATCATGATTCACACTATTGAAAAATGGTAAAATTCGAAGACATGTTTGCTAAAACACATGGTATCATTGCATTGGATTTGTCTGGCACCCCAGGATATGCAGTATAGTACGACACGGGGAGTGTGTGCGTTTAGAGTGTAGCATTTACCGACCCATTAGTATGAGAGTATTGCACTAATCTCTCTAAATCAATTTGAAACGCTTTGGAAAAAAAAAAAAAAATCACTCCCCGTTAGGGCAGTGTTCTACTAAACCACCTTGAATAGTCAATGTATTAATATGGACCCCAACATGTCCAAAATACAGATGCGTCTATTGTCTATCCTCGGAGACTTTCCTTGAAAAATTCAAAGTGCGCAACAATACCCTAATTATTGTGAATAGCATGTCCGTCGACTGTGAATACTGGTCATTGGTTGGCATCTTCAAAACAATGAAGACGATTGAATTTTTTGATCCTGCTCAGGTCCTACCCTATACATTCTGAGACTCCACACATCAGCAGAACTATATTGAGAGCAGTTGTGAAAATACTTATTATTCAAAATGCGGAAGAGAGAGTGCAGGATCTGACGACTAAAAGCTGTGGTTTCCATGCGCTACTACATGTTTCGTGTCTGCAAGATGTCGCGGGCTATATACTTACAAGCAGTTTCTCAAAGATTTATGTAGGACAATCCACGTCGAACGACTTATGGTGGAAAATATCCTCTCAGGACCTGAATAATATTGGATTTTAGTGCCCTACGAGTAAAGTGCTTAAAAAAAAGGATGTGAATTTGTTTATTAATAAAAAAATGTATATACACAATAAAAATGTCTTTATTCTTCACCTTTAGATTTCTTCTTCTCGAATGTATAGGAAACTCGTCGTGAACCCACTAATGCTGGTAAATAACTTTGACTTACACTCTGTATATTGATCTTGATTGGATGCAAAGTCAGGGTCACATTTTCTAAAGTATAAAGTCAACTTTCACTCCTTGAAAATATATCTTTGATATAGTCAATGAAGGGACTATTTGCAATATTATTCTGAAAAATTCAAGTTGTTTTCAACTGGTCTATTTGGAAGCAATATATCACATAGAGTGTTTTTTCAACTGGTGAAATCACATTCGGTAACTGCCAAATAAAACTCACTCGGTGTTTCAGTCATAATAGGCAAGTGTCGTCACAAGTCGATGACCTAGGAACCAAAGTGGTCTGTAGCCCCAACAGTTGAATCGTCAAACGATTCTCTCCTCCAAATATTTTTAAATCCAAGACGATTACCAATCTCGTAGAAATAAACTAAAATCACGTTTTGGGTTCTTTCCAATCATACCAGGATAAGTATTCTCCTACTGATCGCATTTTTCATATAGTGGCAATTGGAGCATAGATGTCCTCTAGTGGTTGATAGTCATAAAATCTCTTCACCGACATGAAAGTGACATCCTTCATATTTGTACGTGCATATCCTCTATGTTAATTTGCAAGGATTGCATAATTTTCCACTTTTCATTTATAGTCATCAATAATTGTACAATTCTCATATGATGATCAATTGCCAAGAGTGTACATGCATAATTGAACATGTATAGAACACTTTTTTGCTGTTCCCGGATTTGTCAACTTTCCTCACAGGGGCTAAAAAGAAAACTGATCCTGGTTCAGATAAATTCAAGATGGGGGGACTGGGAGAGGAGTAACTCTATGACGCTTACCTCTTTCGAAGGGGGAAACATATACATTGAGAGCTCTCTGGCAATGTTTTCAAAAGTATAGATTCACCAATTGTATTCTGCTTTGTTTCAATCTAAAGATATCACTAAATTGAGTGTAAGCATTTGAGTTCACATAGTAAAAAGCTTAATAATTATAGTCCAATCGCGGTAGAATCAGTTTTCATTATATTGTCAAGTGTCCCCCTTGTGAGAATATCTCCGTTGAAAGGGATAAAATCTAGAAAATCGTCATCCCAGAATCAAATGTTTTTCATAATCCACAAGAATTCGAATCTAATTCTCTCTTTCTCAAATTTATTGTTTTTTTTAATCCTATCACTATTCATATGCCGGACTCTAGACCTATGACTATGATTCGTTTCTACTTCAAGAATATTCAAAATCTAACATTCTAACAAAAAGAAAAGGGACATTTTCGATTTTCAAAACAATTTTATTGTCTAATTACACTAATAATATATATACACATGTACAATTAGCGATTAGAGCTTATTGTGCTTTCGCATATGCTTCACTATTGCCTTTAAAGCACTTGAAGTCCATTCGCACATTGCGCTATATCAACCTTTTGCACCGAAGTCATAAGTGAATCCGCCCTTTTAAATTTGCTCAAAGATATCAACATATCTTGCATTATACTTTCAATCCATTCCAGACCAAAGTTGTGATCACTTTCGTTAATTTTTTTTTTCACACCGCAATGTGTTGGTGATCTTCTATCATTGCAAATCATACTCCACCTATTACAACTTGATAAAAAGTGTAAACATTCCACTCATTATTACAAAATATCTAAATGAGTAAAGTCAAAAACTGTCTCTCACTGTCCTTGATTTTCTATTCACAAACTAATAACAACTATAGCAAAAATCCTTCCTTATGTTTCACTGCAATCCTGTCTCGTTAGTGTGGATCAATATACACTTAGAATTCCCCGTCGATTATGTATAATCAATTTCCCCAGAAATCTAGTCCCCTTCGATTATGCAATCAATTACCAGGAAATCTAGTCCCCTTCAATTATGCAATCAATTGTCCCAGAAATCCTGTACCCTTCGTAGATCAATAATACTAGAAACCACCTACCCTGAATTGACCTTGAAAAAGACCACTGTGATCCTGTCCCCTTCACTGGAATCATATACCATTGATTCAGGGTAGGTATTCAGAGTGCATGCGCAAATCTCGTATCTCGGAGGCCACATAGGGCTTAGAAAAAACATCCCTGATTGGACCTTGAAAAGAGGGTCATTGACCCCATTAGTTGATCAATAAACCATGAATAAATTAGTTCGTTTTAAAGCGACTGGTAATTGACCTTTCCCTACTTCATAATTTAAAACGCCCTCCTGCAGGCCCTGTTGGAGCTTCTGTGTCGGCAACGGGTTTCTTTTTTCTAGAACATTGAACTATTTTAACAAAATGGTCTAATCGTCAAAACTTTTAATGATGTATTTGGGGAAAAGGGGTTTGGGAGGGGATAGCTCCCTTCGGATCACGGTTTGACTTATAAAAAAGTAAACCCGAACTTTCGATTTCTATTGTAGATAAGCCCTCTTGAAGCTTTTAAACGATTCCTCTTCCATAAGAGTTCATTATAATGCCCCAAGGGCACAACTCTACAAACGCCCAAATGCCCTGGGCTCTATTGCGCTCTGTCGGACACCGGCGTTCTCGTAATCTGAACTTTGAACTATTTGATAACAAAATGTAACATCTCAAAATTTTTATGTGATACATTTGGGACAAAAAGGGCGGAGGCTGGCTAGCGCCTTTGATCACTATTGACTTATCATAAAATGTGAACTAGAACTGTTTATTTTTCCAATTAAATGAGTCTCCTTTGGCAGTTTATACGCATATCCCTTCCATAAGAACCGTATATATCCCCAAAAGGGACATAACTTAGAGCTTCTGCCCGGCCTCTGGGGGTTGTGTCGACACCCCCCCCCCCCCGAAGTTTTTTTTTGTGATCTGCGGTTCTGAAAACTATTTAAAAAAAGGGTTTTCAAGTGTGTGGAATGGGGGTGTGGGGGGGCTAGTAATTCTGTCCCATCTTCCTTTTGACTCTCAAACGTGCGACTAGAATTTTTCACGTTCCAATCAAATGAGCCCCCTCTCGTAAGTTTATACGCGCATCCTTTCCATAACGAAACTATATACTACCCCAGGGCATTACTTAAAACGCATGTGGCCCCTAGGCCCTGGGGGGTTGTGTCTCGAAATCAGAAAAATTTTGTTATCTGACCTTTGAACTAGCTTTGCAATTAAAACACAGTTATCTCAAATTTCATCTCAGTAGTTGGGCGGAAAAAGTTGTGTGGTGGGGGAGGCTATCTACCCTCCGGATTACTTTTGAATTAAAAAGTTGAACTAAAAACTTTCAATTTCCAATGAAATGTAGCCCCTCTCTTAAAGTTTATTACAAAAATCCCTTCCACAAGGAACCATATATGTCACCCGGGAATAATTAACAACGCCTGGACCCGGGCATTGGGGGTTTTTTGTCCATCGGATGTTTTTGTTATCTGATGTGTGAAACTATGTTTTTAAAAAATGGGGTTTTCAAAATTGTTTGGGATGGGTTTTGGTTTCCACTCCTTTTTATTCAATCAAGGGTGTTGGTGGGGGGGGGTGCCATTTTGCCCTTGAGGTCTGTTTTATATCTTAAAAAAGTGAAACTAGAAATTTCAATTTCCAATCCAATTTAAGTGCTCTCTGAAAGTTTATACGAGCATCAGCCTTTCATTAAGAGCCACTACATGTCTCCATAGGGCATAACTTACAAACGACTGGTCCTGGGGGATTGTGTGAGACAACACAGTTTTGGTATCTATGGCCTTTTAAATATTCATAACAAAATAGCTATCTCAAAAACTTTTACCTGATGCATTTTGGGAAGGGGAAAAAGGGCGTGTGGGGGATTAGTTGCACTCCAATTTTTTTTTTACTGTTAAATTATTAAAACGTGAACAAGCAACTAGTCAATTTTCCATAACAAATTAGCCTCTGTGAAAACTATAAATTCGAGGATTCCTTCGATAAGAAAAAATATATCCCCCAGGGCACAACTTAAAACCCCCCTCTGCCTCCGTTGCCCGGGGTTTTTGTCGACATACAGAGTTTTTGTTATCGAACATTATTAACCATTTTTTTAAAAAATATGGCTATCTCAAATGTTTAACTTGAACATTTTGGGAAAAACGTTTGAATATGGCGGGTGACTAGTTGCCCTCCGATCAAAGGAGCCCTCTCTGAAGTTTATACGAGCATCTTTTCCATTTCAACCATATACCCAAAGGGCATAATGTACAACGCCTTCCCCCGGGCCATGTGGAGCTGTGTCGACACCGAGTGTTTTTTTTCTGAAACTTGAACTATCTTTTTAACAAAAGTTTCTATCTCTCCAAAACCAATCAAATGAGCCGCTCTGATGAAGTTTAATACAACAACGTTCCGTACCATAAGAACAGCATATGACCCCAGGGCATAACTTACAACGCCTGGCCCTGTGACGCATTGGGGCTTCTGTCGACAACGGAGTTCTTGTTCATTACTGAAACATTGAACTAATTTTAAAAAACTGTCTATCTCAAAAATTTTATTTGATGGCATTTTGGAAAAAGAGCGGGGGGGATAAACTGCACCTCTGATCACTTGTTGACTTATATAAATTGTGAACTAGAACTTTATTTTCCAATTAAATGAATCCTTCTTGAAGTGTATACGGAATTATACCTTCCATAAGAAACCGTATATAACCCCAAAGGCATAACCTTAAAACTTTGCTCCCGGGCCACTGGGGGTTTGCGGTCGACACTAGAATTTTTTTATAAGCGTGTTGAACTATTTTTTTTCAAAAATGGGTTTTCAAGTGCGTGGAATGATGAGGGGGAGCTTAGTTTCCGTCCATCTCTTTGGACTCCCATAAAGTGGACTAGAAATTTCACGTACCAATCAAAATGAGCCCTCTCTGAAGTTTAAAGAGCATCCCTTCAATATTAAACTGTATCATTACCCCAGGGCATTACTTAAAACGCATGCCCCTAGGCCCGGGGGGGTTGTGTAGACACAGAAAATTTTGTTACTGACTTTGAAACTATGTTTCAATGTAAAAACAGTTATCTCAAAGTTTTTATCTCAACGCATTGCGTGAGGAAAAAAGGTTGTCAGTGCGGGGAGTGCTTGTCTACCCTCGATCACTTTTCGACTTAAAAAGTGAACTCCAACTTTCAATTTCCAATCAAATGAAAGCCCTCTCTGACGTTCGATACAAACATCCCTTACACAAGAACCATATATGCCCACCAGGGCAATAACTTACAACGCCGCCTGCCCCGAGGCATTGGAGGTTTGTGATCGGATTGTGTGAACTATATTTTTCAAAAAATGGGGTTTTCAAATTTTTATGGATGGGTTTTGGGGTTAAAAGGCGTGCGTCCTGTGCATTATTTTACTACCATGTCTCCGGTGGAGAGGGGCATGGCTGACGGCTGGGGTGGCGGGCTATTTGCCCTCTTGGAGTCTGGTTATATCGAAAAAGTTAAACTATTGAATTTTTAATTTCCATATTCAATTAGCGCTCTTCTGAAGTTTATACGCAGAATCAGCTTCCATAAGAGCGATAATTAGCCCTAGTGCAATAACTTAACAAAAAACTGTTCCTGGGGGATTGTGTCCGAACAGCAGGATTTTTGGTATCCTGACCTTTTAACCATTCATAACAAAAATAGCTATTTCAAAACTTGCACCGGATGGCCATGTTGGGGAAACAATAGAGTGTGGGGGATAGTTGACACTCGCAATTTTTTTTCACTGTCAAAAAGTGTAACAAGAAAAAAATGTCAATTTCCAAACAAATTAGCAGTCTAATGAACTATATTCGAGCATTTCTTCGCTAACGAACCATATATCGCCCCCAGGGCTTAGCTTATAACCACCTGCCCACGTGCCATGGGGGTTTTGTCGACATCAGATTTGTTGTTATCAAACCTTTTAACCATCTTAAAAACTATCGGCCTATCTCAAAAATTTTTATTGGATACATTTGGGGAAAAACACGCGCTGGATACCGGGGGGGGGGAGACTAGTTGCCCTCCGGATAAAATGGAGCCCTAGCCGAAAGTTCTATACCGAGGCGTCTTTCCATTTCAAACTATATACCCCAAGAGGCATAATGTACTATTTTCAAACAAAAATGTCTATATCAAAAAGTTTATTGATACATTTTGGAAAAAGAGGGGGGGGGGGGGATAAACTGCCCTCTGATTCACTTTTGACTTATAAATTGTGAACTAGAAATTTTATTTTCAAATTAAATGAATCTTCTGTGAAGTGTATACGGAATATCCCTTCCATAAGAACCGTATATACCCCACAGTCAAGTGCATAACTTTTAAAACTTCTGCTCCCGTGGGTCTACTGGGGGTTGTGTGTCGACACTGAATTTTTTTTATCTGCGGTTTGAAACTATTTTTTTTCAACAAATGGGTTTTTCAAGTGAGTGGAGATGAGGGGGTGGGGGGCTAGTTTCCGTCACACCACTTTTTGACCTCCCAAAAAGGTGGACTAGAAATTTCACGTTCCAAAATGGCAAATGAGGCACTCTCTGAAGTTTATTAAGAGCATCCCTTTCATATTTAACTTAAATTAATACCACAGGGCATTAATGAAAAAGCATGCCCCTAGGTCCTGGGGGGGGGGGGTTGTCGACAGAGAAAATTTTGTTATCTGACCTTTGAACTATTTCAAATAAAACCGTTATTCAAAATTTTTATCTCAAGCATTTCGGGGAAAAAGGTGTAACTGGGGGAGGCTGTTACCCTCGATCACTTTTGCACTTAAAAAGTGAACTAAACTTTCAATGTCCATCAAATGAGCCCTGCTCTGAAGTTATAAAACATCCCGTACACAAGAACCATATATGCCCCAGGGCATACTTACAACCGCCCTGCCCCGCGGCATTGGAGGTTTGTGACGGATGTGTGAACTATATTTTTCAAAATGGGGTTTCAAATTTTTGGATGGGTTTTGGGTAAAAGGGAGTGGGGGGGGGCTATTTGCCCTTGGATCTGGTTATATCTTAAAAAGTAAACTATGAATTTCAATTTCCAATCAATTAGCGCTATTGAAGTTTATTACGGAGCACCCTATCCATAAGAGCGATACATGCCCCTGGGCATAAACTACAAAAAAACGTTCCGGGGGGATTGTGTCGACAGCAGATTTTGTATCTGACCTTTTAACCATCATAACAAAATAGTATTTCAAAACTTTTACCTGATACATTTGGGGAAAACTGGCGCGTGGGGGGGGGGTGGGTACGGTGGTAGGTAGTTTGCACTCCAATTTTTGTTTACTGTTAAAAAGTGAACAAGAACTGTCAATTTCCAAACAAATTAGGAGTCTATGAACTATATTCGAGCATTCTTCGATAATGAAACCTATATGCCCCAGGGCTTTAGCTTAAACCCCTTGCCCCGGTGCCCGGGGGTTTTTTGTCGAATTCAGAGTTTTTGGTTATCGAACCTTTAACCATCCTTAAAATATATGGCTATCTCAAAATTTTTTATTTGATACATTTGGGGAAGAACGCGTGGATAATGGGGGGGGGGACGAAGACTCGTTGCCACCTCCGATCAAATGAACCCTCTCTGAAGTTTATTACGAGCGTCTTTTCCATTTCAACCATATACCCCCAAGGGCATAATGTACAACGCCTTCCCCGCAGCATTTGGAGCTGTGTTGACACGGTGTTTTTTGAGGAATCTTGAATATTTTTAACAAAATGTCTATCTCAAAAACCAATGAAATGAGCCCTCTTGAAGTTCATACGTGCGTTCCTTTACCATAACAACTTATATTGCCCCCGGGCATAAATTAAAACCGCCTGCCCTAAGGCGATATGGCTGCGTCGACACCGGAGTTTATGTTATCTGAAAACTTTGAATATTTTTAACAAAAATGTAAAAAATCAAACGTTAATTTGAGTCATTTTGGGGAAAATGGACGGGGGGGGGGCTAGCTGCCTTCGATCACTTTTGATTCTAAAAGTGAACTAGACACTTTTAATTTCCAATTAAAATGACGGGTCTTCTTTGAAAGTGTATACGAACATCCCTTTCAATAAGAATTGTATAGCCCCCCAAGGAAATAACTTACAAAACGCTGCCCCTGGTGCCTGGGGAGTTTGTGTCGACAAGTGGAGTTTGTTATCTGAGGTTTGAACTATGTTAAAAAAAAAGGTTTTCAAAATTTGTCGGAAGGTTTGGAAGACGGAGGGGGGGGCTATTTGCCCTTGGATCTGTTTAATTCTTAAAATGAGAACTATACATTTCAATTTCTACTCGAATTAGCCACTCTATGAAGGTTTATACGAAGCATCCTTCTACAAGAGCCATTACATTGCCCCTTAGGACATAATTACAACGACTGGTCCTGGGGGGATTGTTGGGTCGACACCAGAGTTGTGGTATGTGACCGTTAAACAATTCGTAACAAAATAGTATCCCTAAAACTTTTACCTGATGCATTTGGGGGAAAGGGCGTGGGGGATATTGCCCTCCAATTTTTTGTTTCTGTTAAAAAAGTGACCAAGAACTATCAATGCCAAACAAACTACCTTCGCTGGCCTATATACGAGCATCCTTCCATAAGAAACATAATTCCCCAGGGCATTAACTTATAATGCCTGCACCCGGGCTATGGGGGTTTTGTCGACATCAGAGTTTTTGTTACGAACCTTTAACCATTTTAAAAAAATATGGCTATCTCAAATTTTATTTGATCACTTGGGGGAAAAGCGTTGATGTATGTGTGGAGGAGTAGTTGTCCTCCGATCAAATGAGTCCTGTTGAAGTTTATTCGAGCATCTCTTTTCATTTAACCATATACCCCAAGGGCATAAATTACAACGCATTCCCCTGGGCTCTGTGGAGCTGTGTCGACACCCGTGTTTTTTCTGAACTTTGAAACTATTTTAAAAAAATGTCTATATCAAAACTTTTACCTGAACGCCTTGGGGGGAAAGGCGTGGGGGAGGGGCTACCTTCCTTCCGATCCTTTTGACTTCAAAAGTAAACAAGAACTTTCAATTTCCAAATTAAAGAGCCCTCTATGAAGTTTATATGAGCGTTCCCTTCCATAAGAACCTTATATGCCTCCAGGAGCATAACTTACAACGCCTGGCCCTGGGCTATATGAGCTCTGTCAACACCGGAGCTCTCGTGAATCTGAACTTTGAAAACTATTTTAAGAAAATGTTTATCTCATAATTTATTTTGACACGTTTGGGAAAAGGGGCGGGGTGGCTAGCTGCCCTCGATGCCTTTGGGGAAAAGGTGTGGGGGAGGGCTATCTCGCATCCGATCACTGTCGACTTTCAAAAAGGTAAACAAGAACTTCAATTTCAATAAATGAGCCCTCTTGAGTTTTATACGAAGGTCCCTTCCATAAGAACATTATCAACGCCCCCAGGGCATAACTTACAACGCCTGGCCCCGGGCTCTATTGAGCTCTGTCAACACCGGAGTTCTGTAATCTGAACTTGAAACGATAGTTTTAAGAAAAAGTCTATCTCAAAATTTTATTGAAACATTGGTGAAAAAAGGGCGGGGGGCGCTAGCTGCCCCTCGGATCACTTTTGACTTATAAAATGTGAAAATAGAAATTATTTTCCAATTAAATGAGTTTCTTTGAACTGTATACGGAAATATCTTCATAAGAGCCGTATATCCCCAAGGCATAACTTACAACGCCTGCCCCCGGGCCTTGGGGGTTTGAGTCACACCGGAGTTTTTGTTATCTGCATGTTTGAACTTATTTCTTTATAAAATACTGGGTTTTTCAAAATTTTTGTTGGAGAGTTTGGAGGAAAAAACGAGTGGGGGCTATTTGCCCTTGACTATTTAATTCTTTAAAAAATGAACTAGAAAATTCCAATTTCCAACCAAAATCTAGACCTCTCTGAAGTTATACGAGCATCCCTTCATAAGAGCCATACCTGTCCCAGGGTATTAATTTACAAGACTTGTCCTGGGGGATTGTGTCGAAAGAAGAGATTTGGTATCTGACCTTGTGGACTATTCGTAACAAAATAGCTTCTCAATTTTTTATCTGATAAATTTTTGGAAAAGGGTGTGGAATGAGGGCTAGCTACCTTCCGATCACTGTGAGTATTACAACAAAGTAAACTAGAATTTCAATTTTCAATTAAATGAGCCCCTTGAAGTTTATACGAGCGTTCCTTTATAAGAACCTTCTATTGCCCCAGGGCATAACTTATAACAGCTGCACCTTTGCTCTATTGGGGTTGTGTCGATCACGGAGGTTTCTGTTTATCTGAACTTTTGAACATTTTTAACAAATGCAAATCTCAAAATTTTTAGTTGAACATTTGGGACAAAAGGGGCGGGGGTCTAGCTGCCTCCTGATCACTTTTACTATAAAAGTGTGTAACTAGAAACTTTTAATTTCAATAAATGCGTCTTCTTTGAAGTGGAATACGAAACATCCATTCTAAAGAAACCGGATACACCCCCAAGGCATAACTTTACAAAGCTTGGCGTGGCCTGGGGGTTCGGTCGACACCGGATCTGTTTAATTCTTAAAACAGTAACTAGAAATTTCAATTTCCAATCAATTAGCCCTATCTGAAGTTTATACGAGCATCTCTTCCACTAAGAAGCCATACATGCCCTAGAGAAAACTTACACACGAACTGGTCTGGGGGATTGTTGTCGACACCAGAGGTTTTGGTTATCTGACTTTTTTAAAACATTCGTAACAAAAATAGTATCTCAAAACTTTTTTACTGATACATTTTGGGAAAAAGGGCGTGGAGGGATAGTTGCCCTCCAATTTTTTTTTACTGTCAAAAAAGGAACAAGGAATATTAATTCCAAACAAAATTAGCCTTCTCTGAAACTATATTACGAGCATTCCTTCCATAAGAACAATATATTTCCCCTATAGTGCATAATATTTAAACGCCTGACCCCGGGCCCTGGGGGGTTTGTCGCGACATCAGAGTTTTTGTTATCGAACCTTAACCATTCAAAAATATGGCTATCTCAAAATTTTTATATAAATTTGGGGAGATAGATGTGGAGAGGGGGGGGGGACTAGTTGCCCCTCCGATCAAAGGAGCCTTCTCCTGAAGTTTACACGGATCCTTTTATTTCAATCACATACCCCCAGGGGCAAATGTACACGTCTTCCCATGGGCTGTCGGTAGCTGTGTCGACACAGGTGTTTTTTTGTTTAGACTTTTGAAAATATATGTAAACCAAATGTCTATCTTCAAACTTTTATTCCCTGTCGCATATTGCCTTTTTTTTTGGTCTAAAAAAGGGTAGGCGGGAGGGACTAGATCCCTTCGATTACTTTTGCTATAACACGACAATAAACCCGAAAACTTTCAATGCCAATCAAATGAGTCCTCTTTGAAGTTTATACGAAAATATCCCTTACCATTAAGATACTATATGCCATAGAGATGCCATAATATCTCCTGCCCTCACCCCTGCTGCCACCTATAACTTTTTTTACAAAATTCATGTCTGTTTGTTTGTCAGTGAGAATGAAAAAACAGGAATCTTTGTCACAGTTATGGATGTTTTAATGGATGTTATGGTGTGGTCGATTTATTTGATGGTTTTTCATGGTATGTGGTTATGGATGATTTATGGTTTTTGTCCGTGAGAATTTGAAATAACAGGATACTTTCTCACATGTATGTTGTTTTTATGGTTTTTGTCAGTCGAGAATGGAAACAGAAAACTTTCTCAAAGTTATGGATGTTCATGTGTGTTGTTGTGTTTTGGCCATGTGTATGTAGATCATATAGGGAGAACACGTGGTAATTTAAAACGATTGGGAAGCTGGCAACACCTGAACAACAAATTAATCCCCTTTCTTGACAGATCAATCAACCAATGACATCATCTGTCAGACTTTAAAAATTTTCGCCTAGAAAACGATTATCAGGAAAGATCACAAGTCATTAATGTCTTGCCTCGGAAACAGATTCTATGGTCGAACTCCAAAGCTATTAATAAACATGTGGCAATGGAAACAATTCTCCAAGAAACATCTTAGCGATGAATCTGTTTTAGAGTTGGGAATCAGGTTTCTTAGTATATTCAAATCGGGACGCACAGAGATGCAAAAAGACAAAAGGAACACGTTGAAATACGCTTTAGGGATTTATTTGGGCGAAAACCGTTTTATGGAATTATTTCGGCGCGAAACAGTTAGAGACATTAAAAGATGATTTTGAAAGAGATTTTTTGGAGAGGATTGAGGTGAAACTCTTGTGGCGTTAGTACTACACAAGTTCAATTGACACAGTGTCGTGAGCTCTCTACCCCAACCCCAAAGGGTTCCGTGATTCCCCACGACCAAAACCCCGAGGAAGCCCATGGTCCTCAAAGGTACCCCGGGCTCCAAAAGGATCCACCCGGTCCTCAAGGATTCCCCCAGACCCCCAAAAGGACCCACCGGGCCCCAAAAGGGCCCCTCACCCCTGGCCCCCAAAAGGGCCCCCTACCCTCCCTCTCCTCCTCTCCTCACCCCTCCTCACCGTCCCTCCCCCTTCCCCTCCCCCCTACTACCTCCCCTTACCCCTCTCCCTCTCTCTTACTTCCCCTCCCCATTCCCCTCACTCCCCTCCCCCATTTCTTATATTTTTTGTACATGAGACACAGAAGTGTGCCACCTCCCCCCTCCCGAGCCCCCAAAGGGCCCCGGCGCCCCAAAGGCCTGATTGTTAAGAGTTCATTTTGAATTTCTTGTCGTTGAAACAGCAAAGAGTTTGGAACTATTTCGGTAGTGTTTGGTTGGGTTTAACCTTGTCACAGTTACATTTTCCTGATTTTTCAAGTTATTTGATTTTTTTTTCATGAAATGCAAAGAGTTGGAATATTTCAGTAGTGTTTTGTTGTGGTTTACCATCTGTCACAGTTACATTCTCTTGATTTTCAAAGTCATTTGAGTTTCTTTCATTGAAAATGCAAGAGTTGATTATTTCAGTAGTGTTTTGTCATGGTTTACCCTGCAAAGTTACATTCTTCTTGATTTTTTAAAGTTCATTATGAATTCTTTCACGTGGGAAAGGCAAGAGTGAGCAATAGTTCAGTAGTGTTTGGTTGTGGTATACCGTTGGTCACAGTCTACATTTTCTGATTTTTCAAAGTTCATTTGAATTTCTTTCATTGAAATGCAAGATTTCGGAATATTCTGGAGTTGTCTTCTCGTGGTTTACACCTCTGCCACACGTAATTCTCTTGATTTTTCACAAGTTCATTTTAGATTTCTTTCGCGGAAATGCAAGAGTTGGAATATTGCAGTAGTGTGTTGTCGTAGTGTGAGTGGTTACAGCTGTCTCAGTTACATCTCTTGTTTTTCAAAGTTCATTTTAGAGTTCTGTCGTTGAAATGCAAGAGTTGGAATATGGCAGTAGGGTGTTGTCGTGGTGACCATGTTACAGTACAATTCCCTAATTTTTCAAAGGTTAAGTTCATTTTGATTTCTTTTGTTGAAAAGCATGGTTGGGTTTACCTTGTCACAGTACATTTCTTGATTTTGCAAAGTTCATTTTGATATTTTCTTTCATTGAAATGCAAGAGTTGGAGTATTTCAGTAATGTTTTGTCGTGGTTACCTTGCCACCAGTTACATCAACTTGATTTTTCAAAGATCATTTTGGATTTCTTTTCGTTGAAATGCAAGAGTTGGAATTATTTCAGTAGTGTTTTGATGTGGTTTTTTAACATTATCACGTAATTCTCTTGATTTTTCAAAGTCATTTTGTATTTCTTTCATTTG
>JAPEVW010000921.1:0-33741 GCA_027921565.1 Artemia sinica
TGATGCACTGATTGAAAGTCATCTATCGCTCTGAAATAAATAAAAGTTTATGACTGATCCTGAAAAATGCTGAGGAAAATAATAGGTTGCGCTTTAAATCAGCGCTGCCATAATAAAGGAAAAATTGGTTCACATCCCTTAACGCAAGTATTTTTTACGGATAGCTTGACGAAATTATTTAGAAACTAAATGCATCAATGGCAACAGTACGAGTCAAATGAAACTCCGTAACAACGGAATAATTAAGGGGGGGGTGGGGGCCAAAACTATTTTTCATCAGATTCAAGAGGACCATGACAGCGAAATATGTGCAGCATGAATTTAAATAATGTTAGCCTATTTAAGCCTATAGAGTCTGAAATGAAAATTATACGTGCAACTATAAGGTAGTGTCAAAACATGGACAACAAGGGATAAAAAATAAATAAAATGGATCATTCTAAAAATAAAACAAAAAAGCAGTAATAACCAAATAGCAGATGGTCTTAATATAGCAAAGTAAGGAGGCTTTTTAGGAAGCTGAGATTTTAAAAATACACAAGGCTTTAACAAAGTATTTATTTCTTGTATTTTTATGACTTCAATACTGACTTGGTTTTCCAATGCTTCAAAAGTTTTGTTCTTGAGCCTGGTCCTATACGGATGTGCGAAAAAGCAAACTATGTTAAAAAGTAATAAAAATCTTTTTCTCTAAGTATCTTCAGTTTGTGAAAAGGCGAAGCCAACACAATAAAAGAATTGAACAAAGGATTAATCATTTTGAAAGATCAAACCCATCGTTCAAGATATAAGCAAAAAGACGCAAAAAAAGAGGCAGAAAATTTATTTTTCAGAAATTCTAAATTAACTCTTAATTAGGAACGTACAAAAATATGTACTTCAATCTGATCAAAGCCAAAGTAAAACTTTCAGTGAATAAAGTTTTAAATCCAAATTGTAATACTGTGTTGAGTCAAGTCAGGTTAATTAACATATGTCAAACTTTTTATTTATCCTGGGCCATATCTGAACATAAGTCCAATATAGTGGAGTGGGGGGGGGGAGAGAGCTGTCAGTCATTTTCATAGAGAAGAATAGGTAAAAATTAGGAAAAATAGAGAGAAGTTGTAGGCCATTTCAATTTCCAAACTTTTTCTGCTATATTATTTATTTGTTTGTATTAGAACATCCTACTAATTCTTAAAAGGTGTCAACTAGACTAGCTTTGCAATTTATCTTGCAATATAACAGGGAAAAACCCCGTAACAAACTATACATACAAACCAGCAGATAGGACAAAAATAAAAATAA
This sequence comes from Artemia sinica, assembly GCA_027921565.1. Lineage (NCBI taxonomy): Eukaryota > Metazoa > Arthropoda > Branchiopoda > Anostraca > Artemiidae > Artemia > Artemia sinica. The sequence goes on from JAPEVW010000921.1 coordinate 1,291, forward strand.
ATGTTTTAACCAGAAGCTATAGAAGATATAATTTCAAACCTAATAAAATTAACGTCATGTGCTGAATGTTTGGCACATGATTGTTCTTTATTTTGAATTATAATTAACTTGTGTATTACAGTTTTGAGCCCCAAATTCCCAAATTTACCCATATTCAATGCTATTATTCAGAAAGCTTACCGCTATTAGATTTAAAGTTATCAAGGTAGAGACAATTTAAAGTATAAAGCGCCTGATGATAATATGATAGTATGTCTATGTTCTGATAGTGGATAGTATGGATTTTGTTAAAATTTTTGAAAACTCGAAATGTGTAGTTTTTCAGAGCATCTTTATGGATTAGTGTGATATTCGTATTTGTGTTAAAATTAAATCTTTTTTTTGGTGTTTTTAAAGTTTTATTAAATTGGAGTTTTCACAGGACTCAGGCTGCCTTCTTGCAAAAAAAACTTGCTTTTTATCTAAGCTCAAACTATTTTTTCAGGACAGTGACAATGAATGCTGATTTTTTAGGTTTGCTTAAGTGAAAATAAAGATTATTTCAAAATTGGGAATTATGATTTCCCGTGTTTTTTTACAATTTTTTTGGGGGTTTTTAAAATTTCAACTCGATTTATTTAGTTACATTACATCAAAGAGGAAAAAATATTTCAATTATATTTCGCTGGTTCTGTCGACTAAAAACGCAAATAAACCTCTGTTACGGGTTAAAAATCTGAAAGATTGTTCGTTAGAAGATCGTTTCGTACAAAAATGTTTATTATTTTAGTATTCTTACATCTAGAACTACTCGTATGTTACACTTCTTTTCTTAAAAAACGTTTTCTTTCTAGGACGTACTATTTTTGCAAGACATTTACTGAAGATCATCCATCAAGACCGGCTTACTAATTCATGATTAAATATTGCATGATATATTAAAGACTGTTACAATTATTAAGGACAGTTCTATTATAGAAAGAATATTTTAAGTGGAAAGCAATTAAAAAAAAATAATATGCTTTTCTAGCAGTGTTTTGAATTTTTCTTTTGCTTTATTATTGCAAGTTTAACTGAAAGGTTATAACAACCAAACCAGGGCCTATATAACCTATTCGACCAACAAGATTTTTTTAGTATTTTCGACGTCTACCTCAAATTAGGTAGTTTCCTAGACCACACTGCCTTTTTTATGACGAACAAATAAACAATATACAATGGGGATGAACGTTTCAATTTATTATACCCCAGTGAATTCAGATACAAAAGTCTGGATATTTTCGATCACATTGTACAGCCGATCGGTTCGTACAGCAGAAATGCATATGGTCGAAATATCCCAAACTTTTGTATCTGAATTCACTTATAATAAATGGACTTATCCCCATTGAACGGTTATCTATGTGATTTTATTCGTGCAATTTCATTTTCACCATTACAACCAATCGTCAAACCCAAATTACAAGTTGTATTTTTTACTGCTTATCAACAAGTCTTTAATTATAAAGATATTTACGACAAATAGTCGGATCTATTATCATTATCCGTTTCAAAATTTACCGTACGTATCAAAAATTCTAGGTTTTCCACATTTAATTGGCTAAGCACTATGTTGAGGAATCGAGCGAGTTATTTAGCTTCTCATTTTCACTTGTTTTAAGACTGAATACATTACATCTTGAAATATGTTTTGTTAATAAAGTAGGTATTATTTTAGGCTACAAAATAACTTACCAGTAAATAAACTAGTCTTTCAGCAGTGCACTTAAAGTTGTTCTCCCCCAGCAATTTATGTTTCGTCTGCAGCGAAAGAGTCTTCAATCCATCTTCTGGGAACATCACGAATGTGAATTCAACCGAAGGCGCACCAAGATTTACTGTCTAAAAACAAATGAACAAATTAAAATGCGTAGCTATGGAAAATTAAACTAAGGTCTTTGAAAAATCAAACTACGATTTAAGGAATTCTAAATTGGCCTTAATTTATTTTGTTTTAAACATACTTGAACTTAAATGTATTAACATAAAAACATAAAGGGCGAGATCTTTTTAAATATTAATTTGATTTGAGAGGCCTATAACAAAAATAAACTTAAGGTTTTTGACTATAAGCTAGCATCATGATTCGAATGTACTTTCAAAGCAAATGAATGTTTATTAATTAAATTATATAATTATAGTTAAGTTGGAAAAGTGACATTGATCTTATTGAATTGGGCACTGTACGGTCTTAGCCATCGAATTTGATTACGAAGGTGTAAAATATATGTAATAAAACAATAAATTAGTTTTACTGTGAAACATTTCTTTTATGTTGAAAAACAAAAATTCATCAGCAACAATAATAGCGTTTCTCTATATTTACCCAAAAAAATTTACCATTGCAGAAAATGATGAAATAATAAAAACATTAAAACCAAAAATAATACGAAAATGCTGATAAATTAAGTACCACTCTCCTACTAAGCTATCCTTTTACAGCAGTTACGCTCAATTAAAAACTTCTATTTAGCATAACTTTTAACTTTTTCAATAAAACTTCAGGTTTTTCTTGAATGTCACAGTTCTACTTCTAACTAGAAGTTAAAGAATGTGGAAGGGATCCACAAGGAAAAAAAGTATGTAGTTGAAAAGGGTTAAGCCATCTATCTCACTATAATATCCTTAGTGTTTTTTTTCTAAAAATGTAGGAAATTTCTAGTGTGCGCTTTTGTGAGTCTTTATTCCACCTTCCAGCGGAGTGTTCATTGCCAAATCTGGTATGGCTCACATCAATCTGCATTTTAATTCTTACCGAGAGAAAATATATTTATAAAATAAGTGACAAAAATATTTTCCACTTCCAAGCTACTTAGGGGGTCAATTTCCTTTGATGAAACTAGTTGAAAACTTAAGACTCAGATAAAAATCTGTTTGAATTTAGTAAAGTTAAGTCTAACTTAACTAAAAGTTTGCTAGAATCCATGATGCTATATTGCTAAGACTTTGCAGTCTCTTGGACAGATGCTAAAAGAAATTCTCACGGTAGAAATATTTTTTTTATTTGCACGCTAAAACAAATAATGGGTAAGTAATACGTCAGAATATTGTTGCACTTTTTGTTTTCAAAAGATTCTGTACAACACTGAAGAGTTGCCAGATGTATCTTACAAATAGTTGTCTTAGCCTATGACCGGAATACCTACTTCAAAACTGAAAATACTTCAACCAATATGTTGCTTACTTAAAAAAACGTATTTTGAAAAGTTGAAAGATTTCTGTCACAAAAAAATACATCACATTCGTGGCCAAACTGTGCTATCTGTTGTAATTTTTCTATTTGTTCTAAAATGCCTTTTTAATTATTTTTTTCGCCGTCCCTGTTATTCTGCAAGGTAAATACACAGAAGTTTTTTTCGAAGAAGGGGTCTATGAAAAAACTAGAAAGAATAAAAATAGACAAATGATGATGGAAAGTCATCGAAATTATGAGGAAACATCAAAGAATAAGTCAAATTTTAGAGGGAGGCCCAATATACAATATACCTGCTACCGTCATCATTATTTTACATTCATCTTTTAAGTTTTCGATGATTGCTTTCATTGCATTTGGTTTTAAAACTACGACGAATATAGGAAAATCAAAACTGAACTTTATTGAAATTTCAAATCTTTATAACTAAACTAAAACAAAAAAATTCGAGCGAGTGAATAGAGTCTTTGACCTTTTTATGTTTTTAATCTTCTTTTGATTTTTGAAGCAATCATAAGATGAAAGCGTGCTTGATTCGATACATTTCCGAATGCCCAATTCTACCTATCTAATTTATTCACCGAAATGCTTTTAAAGTACAAAAATACATTTTCAATTTTCAGTTTTTTTTATGAAGTTTTTTTTTCATCAAGACTTTCAGATATTTTCATGTAATCAAAATAATACTAATAATCTTCAAAACACACAGCCAATACTGTGTCTAACACCAGAAACAAACAGGAAGTCCCCGGAGGCAGTTGTAGGGAGGGATGGATGGGGAAAAAATTGCCCTGGTGCAGGGAAGTTAGGGTGCGAAAAATGTCGAATAAAATAATCTAACGGTATAAATTCTTTCGTAATTTTTTGAATTTCATTTTTATTTGAATAAGTAAAGGGCAGAGTTCAGAGTTAGCAGTAAGTATAGGCAAGTTGAATCCAAAATCTTTTTTCCCAATATTACCCTGTTCATCCAAGAATAAAAGAAAGTAGACAAAATCAATTAATTTTAATGTTTTTTTCTGATATTTGTATTCAAATTTTGTCAAAATGAAGTTTTTTTGTGAGGACATAATGGTTTTACACTTCAAACATACGACAAATTATAATCTTTAATGCGACTAAATTTAGACAAGCTTTTTATGTACCGCAATCCACACTAGAAAAACGTAGGTTGTTTTCAAGAATTTTCTAAGCAAAAATAGTTCGAAAAAACGACTTCAAAACCAACAATTGAATAAAAATGTTGGTTAAAAATAAGTGTTTTTTTTTACAAATTTCATTTTTGGTATTGAAGGTAGATGCAACAAGAGACATAAGTTATCGGCCACAATAAACATTGAAAAAAAGACGTGCAAAAAAAAAAAAAAAGTATGGTATCCGCATTTAACGTTAGCCTAATTATGCAACAAGTTTCTCTCTCTCTCTCTCTCTCTCTCTTCATATTTTTGGTGCTCATCTAAACTAAATAAATACCTATATATATAGTATATAGATATATAGAATATCGATATATATTATATATATATATAGTATCTAGAGTATATAGATATATATATTATAAGAATATATAGGAGTTAGTAGAATATGAGATATATATTAGAGATATCAGATATATATATCTATATATATATGTATATTATATATATATATATATGTATATATATATATATATATTTATATATATATATATATTTATATAGTATATATATATCTATATGTATAAAGTATATCTATAGGTATAAATATATATCTATATATATAATATATATGATATATATATATATATATATATATAACATAATATATAATAGTATCATATATATATCATATATATATAATATATATATAATATATATAGATATAGGATATAGTATATATAAATTATCTATATATATATATATTACTATAATATATATATATATATATATATATATGTATAATTATATCATATATATATTATATATATATTATATCATAATATATATATAGCCTAGGAAAAGTAAAATAATCACAAAACAATGAACACCTTATAGAAAAATCAAACAAAATTGGCAGGCAAGGGACAAAAAAAAAAACCAAAAAAAAAACACAAGAGAAACGTCACTTGATCTGTGAGTGTTTTAGCTTTCTTTCACATGCCCAAAAATCTTTTTATTCACTGTATTTTACTTACACTGCTTTTGAAAATAAAAACCACAAATCCCAAAGAATTGCAACAACACTGTCACATTACGATTGTCACATCAATCACTTTTATAAAGAGCACCTCTCTTAATCACAAACATTGTTCCAGAAGCACCCGTGGTTCTTTCAATCATGTTTTTGGGAAGTAAACGTATCAACTGTTTCAACCCCCCCCCCCTTCCCCCCCCCCCTCCCCCCCCCTCCCCCTCTCCCCCCCCCCCCCCCTCCCCATGAACAACTGTTTCTAAGTCAATTTGAGTTGAATGGTTTTGTTAAGGAATACAAATTTTTGAGTTTCCAATTTGAAAAGAAACCAAGAGGAGTAGGTTACCTCGTTGATACCACCGTCGAGTTCGTCTATCCTCTCAACAATAGTCCAATTTAAGGAATCTGTATCTACAAAGGAATGTAACAAAAATTATAGAACTAAAAAAACAAAACACCCTAAAAAAAAAGAAATGGATCAGTCTTTGTTTGGGAAAGCATTAGGTGCACTGTAGGTCCTATCACTGTGTAATGGGAAAAGGAAGTTCAGCAGATATTGACTTTGGGCTTTTGCGGAATGAATCAAAAACAACAAAACAAGGGGAACCTCGCCACACCCCCCCACATTCAGAGTTTTCTCAGGGACCAAATATGGGGGCGGGGTGGGGGGGGTGGTTGAGGGCTACTTTTGGAACCGGGGATTCATATAATAAGTAACAGGAAGAGGGACGAAGAGAACGCCTAATTTTTCAACATTTATATGAAACTGGGCTAAGCCTGCTTTGTCTGTGTGAATTCTCTTATGAGACAGCCAGCTACTGTGAAGATAATCAAAAAGTTACCAAATTAGGAAAAGAGGAAAATTTTTACCCAAAATTCATTCCCAAAACGCCAATACTAAGGAATCCCCTAAGATCAAGAAAATTTGGAAACACCACATGATACCGGTCTAAACAGTATTGTATTCGAAGAGCAAGCAAAAAACACGACGAAAATGGGTGCAAACCAATAACAAAATCACCATCAAAAGAGATTGCGACACACTTAGAAGTCTATTCAACAGCAAACTCGCAACTCCTATGTGATATCAAAGGTCTCTTAGGACACAAAACAATAAATGCCAATATCTATGGATGGTTTGTTCCCCCCCCCGGAAATGAATGTTCTTATTATGTCATTGCACGATTACAGGGAAAACCAAAACTGAACGTGAAAAATTTGCGGGGAAGACAAAGCAGCCATATTTATTCAAAATTCCGCCGTATAATTCTTGAGGCTGTCATCGGTTTCATATCTGAAAAATTCGTTATTGCAGTGAAATAAGTGAAATAGGTGTATCGTCTACGCTTTTTATCCGTTGCGCTAGTGACCTAACTTATTTGAAAACTAGGTCTTTCCTGTACTCGTTTCTCAACGGGTAAGTTATGCAAAACCTTTCCCCATACCTTGCCGTCTGTTGCCCTTAATAATGCATGACATCCATCCGATCTTTAACAACTTCACGGTATAATTAAAACGTTGTCGTGGCCATTATTGCCTATTAGTCTGGCCATGAAGTGTCGTTTCTAATTGGTGGGAGACACATTAAAGTCCAAAAAAAAATTTCATTAGTATGACGTGATTCTGATACTATGCGGAATAATAAACTCGCCTATTTTGATCAAACCACTAGTGAGGGTTAGTTGTCTTCTAGTAGTTCCCCATTGTTCTGGAACCAAAAGGAATACCACAAACCTGGATTCTTTTATTTCTATAACACACCACCAGGGTTATGGAATCTTACGAATAAGGGAGGGTTTCTCTTCCATAAAAAAATAATTGTCTCTGACTTATACAATGTACATAACCAAGAGTTGAAGATAGAAGACAATGGTTAAGGTTTTGATGGTCCAGGATACTTTTTTCTCAAAAACGATCGGCAAAAGGAAAACCCTATTCGTTAGCAACCAGGGGCTTTGACTAGTTTTATTTTTTAGTCATACGGTCTTTTCAACCATTGATGTGAGAATGGGGACCATCCGGCACTAATGCTATTGAGCCAAGATATGAAGAGGAGATGGATCACTTCAAAAAAACAGTAAATGTGACTCAAGGTTATCGGGAAAGAGGAGGAGGTAGTTAACGCTTATCAAAAGTTGGAGATATCAACGGTCATGGTCTTAGTTTGTTTACAGGTTATCTGCACAAACATGCGTAACATATGCACAACAAGCATCAACATGAGCGTGTTCGAATGTAAGCATCCCCTTAATATTGTTCTGCGATTTGGCTAAACACAAATTACAGCATTAAAAAAAAACACCCGACAAAAGCCTATGGTTGTTATTGGCTCAAGGTTTTTAAATTAAATAAATGTACAAAATGAAATTAAAAAGATTGAAGAGAAAGCAAGGTGAAAAACAATGACATAGCAACTACTGAAATTCGTTCTAAGTCAGTAAAGCTAGTGGCTTACCAAATCACTTCCATGAAATAGTCAAAGAGTAAGGAACAAATCAAGTAAAAAATGTAAGTGTTTGGGTACGCATCGACTATACTTAGGAGATCTATTGTTATCGTATAAAAACGCTACTTTCCATGAAATAAACAAAAAATCCTACTCTGAAAGGACTCTTTTAGCGACCAATTACGACTGCGGTCTTAAAGTCTATTTGCTGCATCAATCTCTAACAAAAGTTAAAAATTTTTGAGGTATTCCCTGACTAGTCGAAAAGACAGATAGCGACATACACTTTAATATTTGTTAGTTCTCGGTTAAACAGGTGGTAGGACTTCCAGTGTGTAACGTTTACACGATTTTATAAACGGCTGTTAGTGAAAGAATTCTCAAATTCTCCAGATTATACCTATACATTTGTGTATTCTTATGTGAAACGTCTATTTTGCGTTCCTTTTTGTGGAATTAACGGTGAACCCGACACATGGGCCTTCCCCAATTTGTACGTTCTAGTTTGTGTGGGTCTTGAGCTGTTTCTGGTACCAAAGATGCATGCCACTTGAAAAATAACAAATATTACCACATGGAAAGAAGCCACAAGTAATGTCAAACTTAATAAATATACCGATGTAGGTAAGGATTTGGAGCCAGTACTTAGAAACGGGATCAGAGGACATTCCCACTCCAGATGCGATAATTTGGTCTGCTGTGATTTGCATCGGTTCCGTTCTTCAGCCCAAAAAGCGCGAAAAGGCAGGAGACACCGTGACACGGTTTTAAAAAATTGGGACTAAGTCATTTTGCAATACAATTATGAACAAGATGGCTGAGAAAAACCAGACCGACCGAATGGGAATGGAAGATTGTTTTATAAAGCCCCCAGGCGTCCTGGGCCAGATGTCATTGACGGAAAAAGTTTGTCAGCAAACTCTGAGATTAGTATTCGGCAAATATTGTTTAATAAAACCCCTTACCAAGTACCGGAAAAAAATTTCAAAGGAAAGGCGAGCGATTGAAAACACGACGATCGGGGGTTAAGAGGCCTAACGGAAGTAGTTTAAAAACACCCGGAAAAGCATGAGATATCCCCTCTTGCGTCCCTGCAACCAGATGGCATTAATAGAGAACGTTTACAAAAATTGTGAAAATTCGTTCCTCGCTGTGATCAAAACTAAAAGCATTTGCAAATCCCATAGACCCCACAAGGTTGTATAAGCCAGGGATAATATAATACAAGTCAGTGGGATAACTTATAAGACTAATAAGGGCGTATCTTTCTCGCTTTCCTGGTATTTCTTTCTCTCTTTTCACGGCTTGGACAATTGAAAAAAAGCACGAAAAATAAAAACAAACCAAAAAACATGACAGTAATTAACTCCTGCGTTTCTCTCGAAGGCAGAAAACAGCACCTTCACCCCCTAAAAAAACAAGTAAGCCAGTTATCAGTACAGTTTCTAGTATTTCATTCATTCTTGGACGTTCTAGAAATTAGTCCTACAATTTTTTGGAAACTTTTACCGTTTCCCAACAGTATCTGAAGATAAGGCGGTGAGACGGCTTAACACGGCACTTCTTAATATACCCGGAAATTGACCAAATTCATTACCATAATAGGCGGCTGTGTTACCAGGCATTCTACAAACTACATACCTCTGGGTGCCTCGGCCTCACATCCAAGAGAAGAAATGCGATTTTGCTCTCTACTTTTCCTGTATGATCATGCCGAAGATCATCCAAAATCAACAACAAAGGGGAGGCTCTCCTATTCGAGCTCGGCAATCTTACAAAAAGGAATATTCCAAAATACTTAAGGAAAACGTAACAAGAAATAAATATGTTTTGTTTTATCCAAAAATCGGGATGATTACAAGGAGCCCATTTCTAATGGACATATGAAAGGAGCGGTTCCATAAAAATAATGACTGCACAAAGACCTCTTACTCGAGAAAACCCTGATACGTTTGAAATGCTTTGCACCGGCCCGCAGTTAAATGTGGTTGGTTAACACTCAGGCGTGTAACACGAGCAAATGGGAAATAGGTTGTAGGTTTGATTAGAGATATCTACCATATCACTAACATGAGAAAAGGTTTAAGTTAATTTTAAGGACCTCGAATTGAGCAAAACACAGAACTAAAGAGGTTCACTAAAACAAAGTAGCTGAATGGCCGGAGGTGTTGATACAAGTTTTAGGGTGAACGGGAAATTCTTACGGTCAGAGAGTGCATTGAGAGGGTATTAATAACAATAAAACATTCACTGGTATATCAGTTCTACCCAAAAGAATTATTGACGTTTTTCCCCGAAGGACCCGGCTTTGCCCCTGACCTTAACAGCTCTGAACTATTTCGGGGTCTTGTGTTGTAGACCATACCTGTATGTTATGCTTATGTACTTAGTTGCAAAGTTGATACATATATACAAAATGAACTTTTGAGGTACTAAGTATGGAAGTTAACAAACACAACTAACGGTACAAGATATTCTTAGTACTAATTTTTTTTAATTTAAACAATAGCTTTTATTTTAATTTCAGCTCGCAATAGTTATTCCGCTTCATGAAACTTTCGCTAAATTGTGGGGGACATGAAACTAAAAAAGGGTTAAACAACCTAAAGTATTCCTTTCATACTTAATGCACTCACAAATCACAAAAGTTGATATTCCAAACTTTGATGATGGGGACATCATCAGAATATGTTCTTCCAGAAAGAAGAGAGGATAAAACCAACATCAAAATATATTTATGGTCAAAACTTTTTATGCGTCCATATTTGTTCCGGGGATACCCTTCAGGTTAGCATTGGGTGGATTTCTACAACATCTTCAATGGTAATAGTGTCCGCGGAGGTACACCCGGGAAAGGGCTTCGGGGATCGAGGACTTCCCCGCCACCTATGTGTTGAATGTTCCCCCATAGTCTTATCACACAAGGTTCGTCGATAGTTTTTTTCAAATTCAAGCACCTTCAAGTATCCCCAGAAAGAATATTCTGTGTATATGGAGGTCCGATAAGTGGGAGTAGGTTATGTCAGGTGTTATGTCTATCAAATTCTCATAAACCAGTGAATACACACATTTCAATTGTTAGGGTAATCCTCATTTTTTCCTGGCCGTTTATATAATGTTTATATGGCCAGAGTATAAAGGAATAGGCAAAACTTTTCAATAATTTTCAGGGGAAGGAATCTTACTGAAAATTTCAGTTCCCAATGCAGTTCATTACATAAAAGTTAGCAGATCGATATGTCGTGCTTGAATAGATTTGCTACTCCAGACAAGAGATTCAAAACTGTAAGTCTCGAGCTTCTAAAGCAGAGTTTCAAAAAGTAGGAGTCATCGGAAAACAGCAACTGCTAGTTGTTTCTGGTGTCACTAGTTTTTATGATTGCAGAATGATGGAATAAAAATTAGTTTCTTTTGTTGTTAAAAAGCCATACATACGACTCATGGAAAAAACAGAAAGCTGAATGGACAAATTTGAATGTCAAGAAGCATTTGAGGAATCATCCAAAAATACTACGAAAAGCGCACCTAAAAACATCCCAAGCATGTGGATAGAACTCCACCTGAACTTTTTTCCAACAATCGGGCGTTCCCGATTGAAAAATGTTACTTCTGATATACCATCTGATAGTGTCTTGACCTGAAGTAGACCCTGATAGTGGTAACAAAACCACTTCGAATTTGAAGTAAAAAAAAAAATCTAAAATGAAACAAATTATCTTAATGAAAACCAAGCCCAAGAAATTATTGAATCTCAAACCCAGAGAATTACATCACCATTAGATAAATAATCAGCTGAAATAAGTATTTCTATTAATTTTTTTCTGGTTTAGGAATGAAAAGTTAGAACGTCAAATACTTGAGAGGAAACGCAACTCTATAAAATTGTTGTCTGAAGCTTCAATATTCCGCAAAGACCGCAGAAAGAATGTTTCAACGCGGGGGAGGGTTTTGGAGCAACTCATACAGGGAGGTTTCGGAATTTGTGCAGATAAAAAACCATATTCGAGCCATGACGACCGTTTAAAACTTAAGACTCTCTATGTACGCCCCCCCACAACACACGCATGAATCCTCTAAAGAAAAAACCGCCTTAATAGCTGGCACGCAACAATGGAACATCATGTAACCGTTTTACTAGTTTATACTAAATAACTAAACATTTTATAATAACCCCCCGGTTACATCTTTATGGCAACTTGTAACCATGTTTTGAGACTATGAGTGTGTTCAACGGTGCACACGGATTTCTAATTGATAATATTTCGGGCCCCCAGATTCCGCGAAAAAATTTGTACTTTGCTAGAAGGAAAAAACTTACCGCTATTCTTTACGGGTGCGCTTAGTTTCAGCAAAAAGTCTGTATACCCAGTTAATCTCTTGAAAGAGGAAGGATGGGGTTGCAAACCCTTTTTAAACCAGCTTTCAATTTTCCCAGCCAAAAAATTTTAACAGGCAATAAGATGCTAATAATGATCGACTAAAAGTACAACCTTTAAAATATTTCTACCGAAGGGGTCACCCCCCACCCCCCCCCATCCATGAGGAACATGACGTTCTCTTGGGAAACAAAATACCAATTATAATTAAAGGGTCCATAGCTTTCACACCAGTCTCCCTACAACGGTAGAGTTTTGTGGATAAATCTTTAAATTTTAGGGTATTAACTCACCACTCTAAACTTAACAATAATAATGCAAATTAGAGAGGAAATGCTAAGTCGGATAAGCACACAATATTGTTGGCATATTTCAAACTATACTCTTCCCGAAACCGAAAAGAGTAGAGGGGACTATTGGGTCATGTCTCCTGCCCACCCCACCAACACATCTATAATTACTCTCAAAGTGCCCTTTGATACTGAACAGTCTTCTAATGAACTGGAGCCTTTTAAAACAAATTTACATTTGTGGCATAGGCTCCCCTAACCACGCAAAAATCTCTAAACCTTCCCCCAATAGTTGGGCCGCAATGTAAAAAGTACGTAAAGCTTCAAATGAATTAATTCAATGAAATTTGAACTTTTAAAAATAATTATCAATAACAATCGTTTACATTTGCAAATGAATCATGATCTCTTGAGGGTATGAAAAACCGCCCATCAGGCGACGTTAAGACCTCTGAATCTGGGAGGGTGCAGAATGCAAGTTATTGCTAGTTTAAAGCGATTGTTATGTTAGAATGTTCACTCGATTTTATTTAGTCAATTTTTGGCCACGTTTATTTTTGTACCACAAAAACAGCACAAAAAACCACTGGATGTGACGCGATCTGTTTTGTTATTTAAAAATAGCACTACAGATTTAATCTCGGTTCAAAACAGTCCTTTTTATATATTTTATGATTTTTATGGTCACGAGTTCGCATGTGGTTACTCTGACCCCCCCCCCACCTTCCAAACAAAAAAATTAACATGTATTTCTCGAAAAATACGGATATTTTTATTTCTGAAGACTGGAACTTGAAACATGTGCTCATCGGTTGCAGCATATGCAGAATTTACATAGTTTTTTGTCCTATTTTGGTGTAATTTTTCACCAAAATCCCCCAATCTTCTGGGGGGTTCTCCCTTTTCAGAAATATGCTTCTGCTAATAAATTTTGAAACGGTACTTCCAAACTTAATGATTAAAAATGCTCAGAAATCACATAAAAGGAGATTTGTTCTGACTGTATATTGCAGTTACTAGATTGTTTGCTTTGTGTTTTGGTTACCATCTGAACGGGTCACTCTTTTACTTGCAGTTCGTTACTAAGAACTGCGTGACATCCAGTTATAGGAACTGTACCGACTGTGTTTTGAAATCTAAATTGTCGGTTTTTTGTTTGTTTTTTTGTTCTCTTTTTTTGTTTTTTTTTTTTTTTACTCAAAAAACTGAAATGAGGAATGTAATGTTAAAAATATGTTTAATGCAACGAAGCTAGCAAGGCAGAAATTAAAAAAAAAAGAAACCAACTTTATCAGGCCACCGCTTTGCAAATGTAATGGCACCCGCCTTTAACTTTTTTGTCCAACAATTGGAAAAAAGAAAGAGTATAGATAATTAATAAATACTTAAAGTGTTTTTTTTTTTTCGCTAGTACAGTGCGTATCCCGGAAAACCCAAGTTTGTTCAATAACTAGTAATCTTCTTTCAGCTTCTATTAGGGCACTCTAGGGAGCAAATACTCATCTAGACAAGGGGCCACTGCATTCAAACGATCTTTGTGTCTGGATAGCCTACTGTAAAGAAAAGAAAAAAAAAGGGGCTCATGATAAAGGCAAATGTAGTACAGAATTCTGCATTAGGAATTTTATCTAGCATGACAGTTCTTTTAATGCAGCATAAGTAATTAAAAAATATATTGAAGAAACTTAAGGAAAAACGAGGGGGGAGCTCATGAGAATGTAAAAGATGATACATAATTCTTCAGAATATAATAGGCTACCGCTATATCAGAGTTTGGGAGAATAATCTCTGTTCTTCTTATGGTTAACCTTACAAAGTTTTCTTCTTTCTATGATCGCTATTGACCAATAAAAGGATATTTAAGGAAGAACGGCTGTGGTAGAAAAGAAGTCGAAAGTCTAGGAATTTGCCTACTAACTGCCCAAGTATAAGAAAAAAAAACATCCACCCTAAGAGGTTTCTCAGCATGAGTTTAACTAACCAACAGGCAATAGCTAACTGTATAATGCCAAGGTTAGAGTTCAAATTTAAAGCAATACGGTTACCGGGAAAAATTGAAAACTGCAATTTTCTCCGTCACTTGAAGGACCATACTTCCCCAATTAAAAATTCAGGAAACACACTTGGGAAGTTGCACTTAAATGACTGGATTTCCACGAAAACAAATTCGTCATAGGATCTCACTTCGAACGCTGATAAACGACTAAAAAGTTGAGACCGCAATGACCTCTCAAATTAAAAAGGGGATGTGCAGGTAAATTATCTCATAACAAGAACTAGTACATTCTATATATTGCCTAATTCTTCTCTAAGTAAAACCTCTTAAAAATAATGAAGCCAAATAATTGCCCCATATTTTCAGCTCTGATATGAATTTTATAAAGTGACCTACTCCAATTATAAAGGAATACTCGATAAAACAGTAACCGAAGACGTCTAAATCTTCACAGTAGATCCTGCATAAATCAATTCCCGAAATTGTTGTTTAATTGTGAGGCTCCGCATTCTCTAAAAGGTAAACAGAGTCCAAGTCAGTCATTTCGATTTGCAGCCTTGACTGAGTATTTTCCCAAATGAAACACAAAATCTGTTTCCTTGGTCACAAGCAAATGCCGTTTCTCTTCGTTTAGCCGCATTGAAAAAAATCCCCCCCCAACCACACTTTCAGTATCAAACCAGCCTTTGTAAAAACTAGAAACCAAAAATGAACAAGATTTGGACTCAAAAGATCGGTTTTTTGTAGAGCAATAGATCTTAGGAGGGGAAGAGCATAGTCGAAACATATAAGAAATTCATTCTTTTGGAGGAGAATATTGGGAGGGGAAGAAAACTTTAAAAGAAAAAACCTACTTTAAATCAAAGAACGTACCAGTGTTTAAAAAAATCGAACAAAGATAATAGTCCTCTATCGCCCCTACCATGGTTACAACGGTTAGGGGCAACCCTGTCCATACTAACAATCAACCGACGCTAAAATTTATTAAAAGCCCATGGAAAGGTTAAATTTCGAACGAGTAGACATGTACAAGCTTTCGAACAGCCAATGCCAGCTACCAGCCACCTTAGGAGAATCAAATTCGGGATTATTGTTATACTAAATTGTTTCCCCTATGCATGACATAGATAACCAGTATCCTTGCTATTCGCATAGTATTCTATGTGCCTGTGATGCACAATAGTTTGAAAATAGCTGTCCTTAAAAATGGGCTTAAAATTTTAACAATCAATCTACGAATTGCAAGCAAAATAGGCGTGATTAGAAAACCGTGAAGGTAGAATACAGGAAAAACAAGTTAGGTCTTGATAATCCTCAGCGAAAATGAACTGAAATCCAGGAAATCTAGAAGGTTTTCAGAATTTTTCTCTTAGAACTTCTATCACCACTTTAATACATTGAACATCATGATCACAGTTGAAACTGTGATCTTTTCACTTTAAAACAACACAAATTCCAATGAAAGGCAAAGGAAACAAAATATATCACAAGGGAAAAACATTAAAAAACAGATATTTTCTTGAGCTTTTATAATCAATCGAATATTGATCTCAATTAGTGCGGCTTCAAAAAATGGCATTCAAGATATTCATCAAAGGCCAATTCTCTGATAGGAACAAGTCAAATCTTCTTAATAGGTTACAGGAACGAGTGAGACTAAGAATATATCCTCATAACTTGCAACAAGATTGACTACATTATATTTTCATAACATAATTCAACAGAAGAAGAGACGCTGAATAACACATAAACTATTCCTTCTTGCCAGCATTCATGTTAACTACGGCAACATCCACAACAAAATCGTATCACAGAAAACACTTTCACGGTTACTCGCTTGTTATCTTACGTAAGCATGTAAAATTACGTTATTGTCATCAATCCTGTATAAAGAATCGTCTGAATCCTCCCACGAATTGTACAACGATGAAATCTCCAGCCATAGCTTGGAAAAAGAGAAAGCATTTAACGAATAGCAGCATTTCCAATCAACACGAATTCGTTCAATTACTCGCACCCAGATAATCTTGGGAAACCACTAAAGAAAAGATCAATATTGTTGAAATGTCAATAACTTGAAAAACTAGCACATATTCTAACACTTCAGTTTCAAATTGTGGAATAGTAACCAGAACAAATTTATTTTGTATCGTTCCCATAGCCATTTTCTAATGTCTCGAATATCTATAAACCATTCCCATCACTATCATGCCACGATTCCACATCAATAAACATCGGCAATGTAGCTGGGGATCCCACACTTCAATAGGGCAGCGTTACCTTCTTAGCACGTACTCGTTGTGGCGTATCAGTTTCGTAGTATGGAGATACCGCTTAAAATAAAAAGAAAAAAAAATGGAAACTTGTGCATCCGCATTAAATAATGCAATAATTTCTTTATAATGTTCTTATAAATAAAGAATCTACTATTCAAAACTGAAATAATTGTCTTTATTACCGTGCACTGAAGATGAATGGATATAAAGGTTTCCATCACTATCAATCCAGTCTCCTCCTACTTCAACGAGTTCAGACAATAAAGATGGTAATCTTGACCCTTAATTGTCGCAGAGTTTTCCCACGTATTACAA
Source organism: Artemia sinica (assembly GCA_027921565.1). Classification (NCBI taxonomy): domain Eukaryota; kingdom Metazoa; phylum Arthropoda; class Branchiopoda; order Anostraca; family Artemiidae; genus Artemia; species Artemia sinica. Next base: position 18,370 of record JAPEVW010000921.1, read on the forward strand.
ATTCATTGCCAGCTTCCAGTATGATAGTCTTGTGAAAACCAACTGAAAAGGACAATTATCTCTTCTATTAACAACTAGAAATATGCTATATCTGGTCTTAATATTTTAAAAAAAAGGGCAAATGCTTCGAGTAAGAACGGTGGGTAGTGAGAAGCCTGTTTGGGAGGACTTATCAGCAGCTGGCTGCACTGAATTCTTGCAAAATTGAGAAGAGTATGATTTTGGTAAAAAAACTGAAATATCTGCTTTTTTACGCAGGGGAGATAATCAACAGCAATGATGAGTTTTACCGAAAATCATTTGATGGAAAGATACGTATATCCATCATCTGCAACCCACGATTAAACACCAACGAAGTCCGAGGACAAAAGACGGACTTAAAAACATTTAAGAATCGCTCTGCATTTCCTCGTCTTCACCATGCTCTGCCCTCACCTCAGCGGTGTAGGATTCTACTGAGCAACAACTGGAAAAAGAACAAATACCTTAAAAAACCTGACAACGACGAATTTCTAGGACATCAAATACAATATGAAATAGTTTTGAACTTTACCAAAGTCAAAAACGAGACAATTGATAATCTCTTCTATAAGAGCGCCTTCAATCGACCACGGTCTTTCTTAACAGCCTAAAAAAAATCTGCCACAAAAGACGGAATAACACACATCCAATATGGCCCGCATGTGCCTCTAATGACATGCTCGTTATTCACTTCGAGTTATGTAAGAGTTGTTCCAAAGCTAAAAAATTGAAAATCAATTAATCTTATTTTAATATGTTTTAATATCAATTGAATTTTCTTTAGAATCTCCATGATCAGACTTTATACTAGTGGTTGTTTTTTCCTCCCTTGATTTTTGTTCAACGGTTGATAAAGAAATGTGTCATTGGGCACGTGAGTCAGATACAAAAATAATTGAGAACAGCCTTACCCATTACCCGGACTATTTCTTCCAGGGACAGTATTGTATCCGTTTTTCAGCCAGGCAGATAACTCACATAAACGAAAGAATCGGCAAGACGGAAAAAAAAAACATATTAGCGCCAACAAAAACAGATCAAGCCTACGTTCAAAGAGGAAAATCCACTGCTAAGAGCAAATGGTGCCAAGGTAAAAGCGCAACTTGAAAAATATATACTTGTCACCAGGACTACCAAGGAATTAAACAACATCGGTAAAAAGCAACAAAGAATCACCGACCGAAGTAGATACAACAAGCACACCCTTAGGTCATAATCAAAACGTATTTCCAAAATCCCAAATCAGACGCGTTAAAAGATATTAAAAAAGACCAATGCAAAACCTGCTAGCCACAAAAACCATAAATGAATGTCAAAAGAATTATGGAGGAAAGAAAACATGTCCTTATTGGTGTAGAAAGTGGAAAAAGTCGCATTTACCCTCACCCGCCAGAGTAAAAAAGAACACATAAGAAACTACTTTGAATTTACTTGAGTCAAGACGCAACAATTACCATATATGTTCGAGAAATCCTCGTTTTAAACTTCTTTTGCCACAAAACACTGGGTCAACCTGGACCCTAGAACTACTCATATTCTAGAATACTAAATAAGTAGAGGAACCACGATGTTTCGTAAAGATATTGAGATACTTGGTTGGAATATAACTTTGACCTTACAATATCCGCCCATCATTCGGTACGAAGACATCGGCCCTCGTTCGTTTGCACGATTCGACAATGATAAAGTCAGCGACGAAGCTTGGGTAGCTACATTTTAGGAATGGCTGCATTTCCCTCGTATGATAATACTCTATTCCAACATCGGCTTGATAGAAGTTGCTTGCACCACTAAAAAAGATACTCGTGACTGAGAGTGCAAAACAGCTTATAAAGGTAAAACCAAAAAAACTAATTTTAAATAGTACCAAAATGAATCCAAAGATAGTGTGTGTACCCGTGAGAACTTTTAATTTGTCTGAACTGCAGGCGTCCATTACAAGTCAAGACTAAGTTGAATAATATTATTAAGAACTATCAACAACTGTAAATTCAAAAGTAGGATCTGCAACTGAATAGGAATTTACCAAATGAGATAATCTTAAAACAACATGGCCCTACTTGTAAACCAAACGTGGATGTACCTAATTTGCGATGTTGCAGTAAACGTACTTTTTAGATATCAATGGATTCTTACAAAACGCAATTCTTACTACTGTTTATTTTTTATCTGGACTTAATAACATCACAAAGGAAAGTATATAAGACGTAACTAGAAAAGTCATATCGTAAATTTTGTTCTTTACCCTTATTCTATTGTCAGCTCATAAAGATAAAGGAAAACCAAACAGGAATATACATTACTTTAGAATGCTAGAAGCGTTCCACACCTACCCTGCAACCTTAGACAGCGTTGAGATCCAGAAGAATAATGCTCGGTACGGGACATCCATATAGTGAATATAAAACAAAGGAGGTCCAATGCTTCAAAAACCAAGCATGTTTAGTTAGACTTTAACTGTTCGATGTTATGATGCAGGGTAATCCATACAACAAACATGGATATATAAACATCAATTTTTAGATCTGGTTAAGAATATGTGATAAACCCCCAAAAATACTAGCTCCCAGTCCCCTCGCAAAACATAACAGTTTTCACCCATACAGTCGAAGTGATAAGTCGGACTTTCACAAGCCAGAGGAAAGGTGGAATTAACGACAATCTTATAAAACTATTCATAATTCAAAGCAAACCTAGCCTATACATATAAAAAATATGTTAATTTTTTCTCAAGTCTACTAGGCAGCTACATTTGTGTTTTCAACAATGAACAAAACACTCTTGATCAACTTAGTTAAGAATTTACACGGATAAAAAGCTTTCCCTCCTTGAAACTTCATTTCCCGAACAAGAATGATGATCGCGTTAGATAATCACGTTTTAATGTCAAGCAATCACAAATGTCTCACTGTTCCACTGCTAACATTCCTGGCCACAGAGGATAGAAAACATTTCTTTTACGCAATAGTCAACAGTCTTCTTGAAAACATTGATCCACCTATCACGACTCAACAAATGTTTAAAAAATAAAGATAAGGCCAAAGGTCTATTAAAACAATTCTATTAAGCAATTTACCCAACTTATTTTGATATTTAAAATGGTTCGTCAAACGTCAGTATGCCATTCCGTCCACTGATACAAAATCAGCAACAAAAGAAGGTATCAATGACACTTTAATTATTGATGAACTTGCCCAAGAATGACAGGCTCCACGGACCACATCGGATTGATATTCCTGGCATTACAGCTAGAAAGGGAAGAACTAAAAATAGCAATGGACGAAATAGGGGGAGGAAGGACGTTAATTTATGATTACCAAAGCTTCCATTTTGATGAAGTAAATTACTTCACCGATATACGACAACCACGGAATCTACAGTCAACAAAATCGGCGACAAATCTGAAGGAATGTATTACATTGAAGATTCCTGCGTTTCCACGAATAACATGCTCATTTATTTACATCGACACTTCAAAATCCTGGTTTACAAACTAGAAATACAAGGCAAAATTATGACGGGGGTAAAAACTGTCATTTTTAGAATTAATAATAATAATATATATATATATATATGATATATATTATAGATATATGTATTATGCTATGTATATAGTATTAAATATATATTATACGTATATATATATATATATATATATATATATCTATCTATATTTATATATATATATAGATTTAATATATCATATAATATATACGAATATATAATATATAAGAATATATATATAATTATATATATATGTCTAATTACGATCTCCGTCGTTTATTTAGCACTGAAACAAATTCATGGTTAGAGGTTGCGTGGAAAAAAGGTAGTTAGTTGCTAGGAAAGAATAAGCAGTAAGGTAGTAATGTACGCTACCGTAGTTAGGTGACGAAAGATAAACCTCTCGGAGTTCTGTTTCTGTTTCAGAAATCCATTTGTCAACCACAAGAAAACTCAGCTATGAAAGAAGGGTATAAACACTTTACAATTAGCGCTATTGCCCGAATGAACATACTCCTTGTTTACATCAACGTCCGTAATCCTGTGAAACCACTAAAAAGGGAAGATGAATACATTAATAAAAAAAATTGCACCAAGACTTGAATTCTTAGCATTTTAGATCAACAGATCCTAATTTCTTGTCATTTTTTTCACTATAGGTTCTGGACGTACACCACTCGGGAAAAAACTGCAGTACAATACGACTTTTACTTTTAATCCTATTTTTCGACTGGGCGTCGTTTCACGGTTTAGTAAAAATGAAAAGCAAAACTAAACAGAAAAAAATTGAGGACAGAAACAGAAATATACATAAGTGACCATGCTTTTATGAAAATGAGTTAGTATAGAATAAATGAAGTTCGATGGCATAGATAACTCGAGTTTAAGCTCAATATGTTTTTTGTGCAACCTCGATTAACTCAAAAATACCCCCAGGGGTACCCGCGTGACAGAGTTGGGGCCGTTGTTTGAAATAACGGGTTAAGGAATTAGCTTTTTTTATTTCAGATTTAACGAAACCAAAGGGACAACTTCCCCGGCCGCTTTGACTAGGAAAACCCACATGCTGCGAGCTTTTTGTCGTTTCCCTTCACTAACTACGATCAGCAGATCAGGTTTTTTTTTTTTTTTTTTTTTTTTTTCATCAAAAATGGAATTCGCATCACCTCGGTAATTTAGCCCCGTGTACATTGAATATCACTTTACTTGAGAACTCGGACCTCCGGCCAGCGCACGGAAGGACCGACTTTGTGTTTTGAACAATTAGCGTCACAGTCATCCTTTGGCTTTCCCTTTTCCTCTGCATACCTCAGCATTAGCAGTTCGGTTTATTTTCCCCCGAACTGCTGATGTTCGGGGGGAACATATACACTTCGTTTGGACCTTGTTCTTATATACCATATAAAAATTGTTCCAGGGGAAAATTAAAAAAAAACACTGTTAGTACAAATGAGAAAAATAGTTGACGTGATGTAAAAACCACTCGCTTTCCCCGCTAAGGCAAGCGGTTTGGCCTTAGGCCCTCACACAATGGGCCCAACACCTCACTTTTTCGCTCTATTGTGAGCTCGAGCTTCCAGCTCCTGGAAATAGCTGTCTTCGATCGAGTAGCACTCGAGCCTTTTAGGTCTTCTTGAATAAGAACGTCATATGACTCATTTTTACTCCATCTACTCACTTCGCTCGCTACGATTGCCCAGCTCCATGTACAATGAATCCGGCGTATTCCCCATGGAAATTCCCCCCCGTGACAATTTTCTAATTGGATAAATTCTCCCCACATGTAAAATGAGCAGCTAAAGAAAAGAATTAACACAAATAAAAGAAATGGAGGAAAAAGCAAAGGATACGTAAATTCCAACCTATATTCTAAATACACGTAGAATATGGTGTAGAATAGCGAACTTAGTTCTAATAACGAACTGTAAGTAAGGAGCGACTCGGACCATTAGTAACAAAAACCGTAAAAAAAATTAAATTTGTGAACAAATTAATACATGAACAAAATTGGCTTTTTATGCTGATTCCAGATTCATATAAAGTTCATTAGATGAACATGTTACACATTGAACGGCACGAGCCTGAAAGTGTGCGTGATTTTGAAAAAGACGGGTGGGAAAAACCACCCAAATAAGGCAGAGCGATCGTAATTAAAATCCCACTCATTATATTCAGTCAATATTAGAAAACTCTTTATATGAGATTTCAAGCTCCTAAAAATGTGGACATCCCGCTTTTTTTCCAGAAAAAAAAAAAAAATCACGGATGCGTGGGGTTTTATGGTGCTCTTTTTTTTAAAAGTAGTTTTAACAACAATATCACCTAAATCAGTCGGTAATATGACCAGACCAGCTGTTAAAAATCCACCCCCCCCCCCCATCCCTCAGAAAAAAATTGGCTAGTGATGCCTCTAATCTGTACAGAACAAGTCCATGGAAAGTAAATATTACCCGTACTTCTGAGTCCCAGCCTCGTAAAGTACGAGAGATTACTTTCCTCATACTTCTAATAGAAAAGGCATACTCTCTCGACAGTTGTCACTGATTATTATTATCAAATTATTTATTTAACCTTATTTAGCCCTGCTATGATATTCGACCCCCAAACACGAAAAAAGAATTAATTCAAAATAAAAACGTGAACATAAATACTACAGGATGTTATATACCATACATTCTGCCTGTATATTGGAATATAAGATAAATATTCCAAAATTCTTGTCTTTTTTCTCATCATTTTTATCTGTTTCTACCTTCTTTTCGGTGCTCAATTTTGCATTTGGGGGGAATTTTGCTAGGGGAGGGGTGAATACACCTAGCATTGTTATACTGACTAGTTCTGAAACACAAAATTTAATACTCAACTGAAAAAAAAAATCAGTAAAAGTCGATTAATAGTAAAGAAATTCGAGGCTCTAAAATTTAAATCTGACAAAGAAAGAATGTGAATTTATTATGAAGCACTTTCCTGTTCTTAGCGAAGTGTCTTAAGTGTTTCGGGGCAGGTTTTTAGTGAATTTATATCTCTTTCGATTATATAGCCAATTATGTTTACAAAGACTTCCATGCGATACAAAAAAAAGTGTTAGGATCAGCCGTTTAGGAGGACGCACCCCCTAATTAATTAACACACAAAAAAAAATTTACGTACTACCACTTAGTTCACACTAAATATTTTCGAACTACAGAGAAACAGATTTTTTTTATGAAAATTTTCTTCGATTTTTTGGAAAAGTTTGGAATTTTTAAGTAACATTTTATTTGATATATGTTTCTCTCATTTTTCTAGCCAATTCCTTAATGGTTTTAAAATGATTTCTATTGTATTTGCATTATACTGACATTATACTTTATTTGCGATGACTCCAAGCGATGTAAACTTCGTGCAGGGTGCTATTTGCAAAGGTTTAGGGAAAAACTAATGTAGGCCTACCCTAAATTTTTCTAAAAAAATGGAAAAAAAATTAATTAAGATATTAGTTTTGGGCGAATCCTAAACATACAAATATATAACAAACAAAAACAAAACAAGACCCCTAAAGTAGACCTAGTTTAATTTCTTAGAGGATTTTGTTTGAATAATAAGTTTTTAGTTTTCATCGCCTTCTTCATAACTTTACCTTTTTCTTTTTTTTTTTCGCACTAAAAGGCACAGCAAAAATGTATCATATAGGACCTGAGTGGTCGCTCATAAACGGCTAAATACGTTTGTCTGGAGATTTCAATTGGGACCTGATCTTTCAATTGGCAAATAGGACCTGAGTGTCGCTCATAAACGGCTAAATACGTTTGTCTGGAGATTTCAATTTGGGTCTGAGCCTGATCTATGTAGGCCTAACTAATATAAAGCCAAGAAATGATCTACTTTAAGCAACCAAATACTAGTAGGATATATTACTATATTAAGTCTATGTCTTGAATCATGAGCTATTATCTCATGTAATTACCTTCAGCGTTGTCAGAAGATTATCTTGATTTTTCTTTTGTGTCATTTTATTATCACGAGAACGCACGACAGCATATCGAATTTAAGAACTGGTTCTTCTATCAGACCTGCTTTTTTTTAGCGGGTGTTGTTCTTGGTCAATTTTCCATCAAACATACATTTGACAATTCAATTTCATTAATTACTTGCTTTCAACATCTACAATATAATTCAAGTCTTTGTTAATATTCAGCCAACATATAATTTTTTTATATCTTTTTTTTTCATTTCTTATAGCTCACATGACCGCATTCGCTTCGTCAAATCAAGCAGAAGAATGACACGCATCGTAGAAACCAAAGAAGTCAGGCTGAAAGATGGTCCTGTATATCTTTGTTCTGTTTTTTTTTTTACAAAGTGAGGAGAGGGATCATTTAATCGCATTCTCTGTTTTTTTTTTGGAGTTATTCTTAAGAACGGAAAAAATCAAAGGGCTACCTGTTACCTTTTATATCTCGTCAACTTGTCCATTTCAACCACCTCCCCCCAATTTCTACATATACATATACCGTACGGTACCCTTTTCGAATCCTGATCACTTCGGGTGTTATTTGAGGAAAGAACCATAAAGATTAAATGTTAGTAGTTAAAAATATTTAAGGTCGCAATATGATCTTCCTAAATTAAAATGTATTAAGTACATATTTCAGAAAGGAAATCTGAACTCGTTTTGCTTACAAACCTGAGACTAATATTCCAATGTGGATTTTGAAATTAATACACGTTTTAGCACATATTTCAGAGGGCCCATACCTCCTTCAACACTTTCAACTATGCACATTGAAAATGAATTAACAAGAAAAGTAAAGCCGGAAACATGCGTTTCCCAAAAAACACAGAAACAAAATTGATCGTCACAAATGTATGTATTCTAAAAAACCGTTTGTTTTCCACCTGGAAAATCAAGTATTTTTTTTTTTAATTGTACTAAATTGAAAAAAAATGGTATATAATATAAAGCGTTCTTCATGACATATATTTTATTATTATGGTAATTATACGAAAGACAAATCTATCACCTATACATCGAGAAAATATTACTCAATTAGTGAAATTTGAATATGCAATGCGAAACTAAGATTAGGCATACACTGCTATTTGTACAACAATCTTTTAAGGTAGTCTCTTGAAAATGAGGTGAACAGTGCCTGCCCTTCAATAGACACTATGAAAGATTCCCCCCACCCCCCCCCAATCGCCTTTGGTCAGGAATATATGCGACAATACCGACCTCTAGTCAGTAGTGACAAAGCTAATGGTTCCTGAATTAGCTGATGATCTGAGCAAGGCCGTATCCAGGGGGGGGGGGGTTAACCTCCCCCCACGAAATGTTTGTCTGACTCGTAAAAACGTAACAAAAAATGGACATAAACAAATTTTGTATGCGTTTTTTTTGTGTAAATCCCCCCTCCCCCAGAAATTTTTTTTTAGTAAAATCCCCTCCGAAAAAAAAAAAAAAACCTGGGTACGGCCTTGGATCAGAGCTCCATCAACATCAGAATAAATTAGGTACATTAGGTGCAGTCTCGCGAAACTTTATTCACTTATTGCGTCCTGGATCCACTGAGTGGAGAAAGTGATTTGAATCTAAATAATATTTGTTATATCAGCATTGCAAGTATGGCCTATGTTTGCAACGCCTTATCGAATATAAAAAAACTAACTGTTGGTTTGATGCATTTGTGTGTGGTGTGTTGGTTTTTCTGGTGCAACTGGTATTAGGTATGTTTTGAAACCCATCATCAGCATCGATTTGCAGGTGCTTGTATTTAGGCCCGCATTGCCACCTCATCCGGTTTTTTAACCCTGTTTAAATTTTGTGCAGTTGTTATTTTTTTAATAATGTCGTTAATACACACCACACCAAACCCACACACACATACATATATATATATATATATATATATATATCTATATATATATATATATATATATATATATATTATATATATATATTATATATATATAATATATATATATATATATAATTATATTATATATATATCTATATATATATAATATATATATATATATTATATATATATATATATATATATATATATAGATCATATATAGACCAATATATATATATTATATAAGTATATATATATTATATATATATATATATATATATATATATATATATATGCAAGGATTTCGAATATACAAGGTTGGAGGGTCTCAAGTAGGGTTCTAGGACCTGTTGCCTCCCCCCCCCCCCCCCCGTCAGCATCTACGTCCTACATGCATAAGCGTGATGTACCTCAATCGATGTATCGTTGATAGGTCTCATGCAGCCCTAGGGGTATATCGCGCCGATTCTTCATAAGAGTTATACGAGACGAGCACGACTCGTCGCATGATGCATAAGGTATCGCGAGAAGCTACCGGGGAAACTACATAGCCCTGAAAAATTAAATAACATTCCAAATTTCTCCGTTTAATTTTACCCACAGGTGATAAAGGTGCTAGTCATAGAATGAAATTTCAGAGGTCAAGGGCATTTTTGACTTATGATCGGATGTGGTTTACAACAAAAAAAAAGTGTTCAACGAAAAATTTAACTTGAGTTAGAAGCAACCACTTCTGAATCTAAAAGAAACCGCAAGATCGAATCCGTTTCACAGACAACCAGGCTGATATATAATTACTTTCCGTACATAGCTATCGCAACATTATTCCTAAACCTTCAGATAAAACGTATGCTGTCTGTAATTATATTTCTCCTAATTAGTGTGGTAACAGTTTTGTTCTTAATTTTCATTTCCAAATAGTCCGGAAATTAGTGTGTTTCACAACAGAGTTAGTTTAAGGGGAAAAGGAGTAAACTTTTTCCCAATGAATCAATTAAAACGAATTATCAAGGTTTTAACTATCCATAACTGTGCATCTTCGTATTTCCTCCAAATCTTTCATTAATTGAAGGTTCTACTATACATTTTAGTGGCCTGAAACAGGAGAAATTCACTTAATATCCTGTTACAAAGCCGGTTTGTCATGGCTTCTATAGAAGCAATTAAGGAAAACATTGTTATATACTGATATGTTTTTCATTTTTATTTCATTAATTATGGTTATTTCTGCAGAGGTTGTAAAGGCTAGTGAATCATATCAGCAATGTAGGAACAATCTTAGGATTTTATTCTTAAAAATCGCTATAATCATAAGATCCCTGAGAGTGCCAAAGACCAGGGTCATTCAATGGTACCAGGGCAAGGTACACGAGAGCCACGCCTGAGGCTACCACTGCCAAGATTTTTTTTTTAAGGCGATTGCGTTAGACACTTGCTAGTTGGGGAGAACTATAATCATTATTCAATGTGATGTTGGTTTAGTTTCAGTTAGATAATGGAATTATGTTCGCAAGCTTTTGCTTCAGGAATGATGGCGATAATTGTTTATTCATGATTTTGTGTAGTTGTTTTTTGTATGCCAATTTTTGAATTAAAAAAGGAATCAGTTCAAATTATAGTGATCGGTGCACATGAATAATGGATTATACTTTACAAACAGCAGTAGGTTTTTTCGCACATTTAATTCAAGCATCCGATTAATGAGACTAATTTACGAGTATCCTCTTCAGGTTTCTGCTGAATCAGGAATTTGGCACCAATGACCAGAAACCTTGGTTATTCTTAATGATCCTTTGAAATGCTCTGACAATGAGTTCTTCTCTATAGTTGTTATTTATTTGATGTGTGGGAAGCTCACGTTTTTACGCAACAATTTTGTCATAAGCTTTATTTCTCTTAGGCTATTTTTGAAAAGATTGGAAAATTTGTCAAACATACTTTTGCTTAAAAAGAAACAGAAGTAATTCAATTGTCAATGAAATATTGATCTTATAATAATTAAAATAATCTATTACAAAAGTAGTTGTTCAGATAATATAACTACAAACTTTTTTATTTCATATAACTTTTTGCAAGAACGTGATTTTACTTTATTTAATAGAACTCTATAAGGGGACCTTTAGTCACACGATGTACATCGAGACGGTAAATCGATTTCTTGCCATGTTCGCTGTGGAAAAGCCTCATCAATCTTGACAATGGGCACTACGCCTGAAGTCCGCATATCTTGTATGCATATCTAGACGATATCTATTACAGAACCACATCAAAAGAAAGTAATATCCCAAGTAATATCTGGTGGACGCGATGGCTATGGAATTGGCCGTTTTCTTCCATCCATGGGCCCTAAGAAACGTTTGGTTTTGAAAGAATGGACGAACATACAGTCCTCAAAGTAGATGGATATTATCCCTCTTGCTGCAAATGATGGTTGGTCTCAAGTCTTTCAGTTGCGTTGCCAAAAAATTTAGTCAGAAATTCGAGATGTTTTACATCAGTTAGTAATTGTTTTATCGTTGAAGGAAATATCGATCAAGTGTCCGACAGAATATGATTTTACATCCCACAGTCACTCTTGGACAGGGGCGAATCTCCAGTATTTTATTGTGAGGGGGCAAGAGAGGTCCATATCCAGATAGTCAAATGTAAATATGTTTTTGATAGTCAAAGGGCATGGGATGTATAATAATTTTTTCTTCACGTTATTGGGGGGCAACTGCCCCCCCCCCTTGCCAACCCCCAAAACGACACCCCTGCTCTTTGACTATGGTTAAAGGAGAAGCTCCTCCTAGTCAGAAGGGTTAGTTCGATCCCCAAATTTATCCCCATTTTGTACTGCCCATATCTCAACGTGGAAAAAAAAAACAGGAAAAAAGTTTCGGCCTTGTTATCGTCTCACTTGTTGTGAATTGTCTCTATTATCTTCCTCTTTTGCAACATGCGGGCTTGTCATTTAGCCCAAGTGCAAAGTAAGGAGTTGCATTTTGCAAGCGTGCTACCTCACGCTTGCGTTGTGGCAGGACGCGGGGACTTGAAGAGAGCAGCTGCTCAAATTGATAGAAAATAAAAAAACTCTATTCCGTCCACGATAACAATTATTAAAAATAAATTCTAATTAGTCAAATGTTTTCTAACATATTTCTTGTTTTGTGCAGAGACTCTTTACGGACACTTTGTATATCAATAATTCTTTTACACTATTATATATGTCCAAAATCTTGATTATCTTGCTGCCCAATTTGTTACTTTTAACAATATTATTCATGCCGAATGATTCAGATATTCTAATTTATTACCATAGGGTTTTTATGTTAAAAAGTGTTTCAATATATCAGTTAAATTCTAAAAATAAAAACGCTTTGACTCTAATTGAATGCAATTTATATACCTCTAGAGCAATTATGGACTAGTCCTAAACTGAAAAAAAAAAAAAAAAAAATGCTCTTTTGTATTTATGCGTATTGAATCGGCGACAAACAAATATATAACTTGACATTCACAGCAATATTTGACGCCGGGAAGACCCGGAGAAGTGTTGCAAATATTACTATTCGTCTAGGGACCACCGCTTAAAGAATTCGACGCTATAATATTAGAAGTTTTTCTGCTTTTCTGTCTATAAAAAACAAAAAAAAAAAAAAAAGCTTGAAGGATGGGGGGACCTAAATCGCCTTGCCAATGAATTTTAGCTTTTTTTTTTTTTTTTTCTTTTTTAAGAGATTAGAGAAAAAGAAAGACGTGATGTTACCTGCTCTAACACCCAGTACTTGAACGGATTCTCTTGAGACAATAGTTTTCCCACGGCATTAGTGCCCTTAGCAGCGATAGGTTTGAGCCATAAGAACTTCTTGGTCTGTAATCTTCAGCTCGAAATGGAGGGAAAACTAGCGATCCAGATGACTGATACCCTAAAATACCATACAAATCAAAAATGATGCAGTGATAGTTGGATGGAAACAAAACGTCTAACTAAATATTTCTTTTTCTACCTTGTTGCAAAGAGTTTTGATTAAAGCGCGGTTCACTTCCTTTTTTGAAATATTTTTGGAGAAACGCCAAAATTACAATTATCGGAGGACGGTTACACGAAACATAAAAAGAAAAAAAAACTTTTGAAGCTCGAAACAGGCTCTTTTTTTCAGAACCTCCCTTTCTTTCCCTCGTTGATCCGATAATGTAAATTATTTCGTTTATGAGAGTGATCGCCCCCTCCTCAAAATCCTTGCTCGTTACGCTGAAGTGTTCAGTGATTAAAAAAAAAAAAACAAACTTCTTATTCCCAATTCAACGGCCCTTAGTGTTTCATTCAGACCGCAGTCGTTCTCCTTGTTAAAGAATTTGAGAAAAAAAAAGTCAAATACTGGTTGGGGTTGCAATTAAATTCTGGGCATAATTTTTTGAATGTTTGGTCAAGGTTTTCGATTATAGTTCGGTATTAAAATGCCTGCGTTGAATGTATCTGCCCACACACCCACAAAATGACAACCTCCCCCCACCACTCCTATACAATAGTGTGATGCGCACTTACACCCCCTGTATGTAATTTCATGGAAGGTGATGAACGTCCTCTTCTTCATGGGCCAATTGTAGCTCGGCTGGGCCACAAAATGGAAGAAGACAACCACTTTTCCGCGGGCAAAATCGTTTTTAGGGTATCACTATCAAAATAGGACATTACAGTATACGTTTATTTTTCCGTTGTCAAATAGAGCCCTTCTCTTGATCCTTTAGGAGCCCATCGGATTTATATCGATTACCGCTCCTGAAAAAACCGCCCCACCCCCCAAAAAAACACAGCGTTCATGAGTCTTTCTTTCTTTAAAACAATGCCCATGGGGTTTGTGTAGTTGGGAGCTAGAGCTTTAAAAAAACTACTTACAGTAAGGTTCAATTATATGCTGAATCTAATGCGGTGATTTTCATTAAGATCAGCTTGACTTTTTGGTGAGCATTTTCCCCATTTTTTAGAAAAAATCAGGTAAATTTCGGGTCAAGATTTCTTAACTTTTGATGGTGTACATTAAAAAGAATTAAATTTCATATATTTGGAATCCAGCACAATGTATTCACTTAACAATCAGACCATCTCTCTTTTTAGGAATATCACGGTTTACTATTCTCGTTCCAAGTCGCCTCCTTACTTGTACAGTTTGTTACAACAAACGGCTGTGAAGAGCTGGGTCATAAAATTGCTCCATAATATTGGGGGGAATTTCACTGTGATCAGAGTGTCTCTAAAAACGAAAAAAAAAAAAAACATCCAGATAAGAATATTTACAGCAAAACCCCGTATGATTTTACTCAATTAGTCCCTCTGTATGTTTGATCCAAAAATACTCACGCTGAGGCATGCACTATGTTTATTCTACCTTTAAATGTGGTACAAGTCTTGAGTCCGATAGAGAAATTCTAAAATTGTGTGTTATAAATGCTTTATGTTATTTGAATTTCGTCTGAGCCAATCTCGTGTTTAGTTACAGATTCTTGATTATTTTCTAGTATGCTCTGAGTCGAAAAGACAACCTTTGAAAGAACATTTGATAACAGCTTTGTTAAGAACCGTTACACAAACACCTCCAGTATGATGAATGAAGCTCCTGTACGCGAGGCTGTCCAGCTGAACAACCCCTTCGTTCTTGATTCTCTTCAGGACACCAACCTCATTTTTCAATTTTAGATTCCTTCAATCAGGACACAATAGGTTCAACAGGACATAACACGTAGGGAGCAAACTCCTAAGGTAACTGGTTGACCAATAGCAGTTGGATTCAGGCAGGCCCTGCGTTTTTTAGTGGCCCCTCTGTCCCCCCTTAGATTGAAATTGTCCAGAAATAACCTTTGAAGTCCTTAGGGTTAGACACCCAATTTTTATGAGAAGAGTCAAGTGTGAAAAGAGTTGTATGGCTAACCGAAGTTTATGCCTCATCCAGCTGCGAAGTGGAGGGATTATAAAACGCCCGTCATCAGAATTACCGACGGAGTCCGTATCTTAACGAACTTGGTGAGAAGG
>JAPEVW010000922.1:0-33515 GCA_027921565.1 Artemia sinica
AACATAATGCCTATCTCAAAATTTCAATTGGATGTGTTTGGGGGAATTATTGACGAGGGGGGGGGCTAGTTGCCCTCCAATCACTTTCGACTATTAAAAAGGGCACTAGAACTCTCGATTTCCAATCGAAGGAACCCCTTTTGAAGTCTCTACAACGACCTCTTCTATATGAAGTGCCCCGCTTAAAAATAAATAAATAAATAAACTGTGCATTGTGTCAACATTGATCTTATATGCCCTCAGGGCAAGGGTTTTAAGTTATGTCCTGAGGGCATATAAGATCAATGTTGACACAATGTACAGTTTATTTTTTGTGTACACACAATGTAGCGCGCTGCCTATGATGCTTAGATGGGAGATGTGTCTTTTACCAATGCCCAAAGGTCAAAATTAAAATACTAGCCGTACCTTTTTTTTTACAGCTATATAGTTTGAAATACAGAAAGACATTTCATAAAGCTCAAATTATGATACAAGTAGTCAAGGTTATAATAGAGATTGATTAAAGAACAGACACAAGGTAGCATTCTGAAGTGTGGAAAATACCACTAGAAGTTTTTTCAGAGGAATGTATGTTTTTAAGTACTCACTTGAAAGAACATGGACCGAACAATAGACTTTAAGAAAATTAAGATGACATCCGACTTGTATGGGTTATAATGAAAAAGTTTAATTGTTCGGCTAAAGGGCCGGAAACACTTAGCTTTTTTGGCATCGATTTGCCAAAATAGTACCAAATTGCACAGAAAAAAGGGTGTCGGTCGAAAACAGGATCAGCCGCTTTGTGGCATGTTTGAAACAGGTTTTTGTGTGGCATGGCCGCGTAGAAACAAAAATGAATTCTTGTCGAAAACGGGCATGTTTAAGAGCTGACGTCACAAGACTTGTTTTGTTTCTTAAGCTAATACGAAGGTGATGACATGCCAATTCTAAACCAAAAACGACTCTATCGAAATGTGGCACGTATAGGCATCATGTCAAAAAACTGGTTTTTGTTCTGTAAGCTAATATGAAACCAATGGCAAAAGTTCATTTGCATTGAATAATTAAGGGTTTGCTGGAATTCAGTGGTAGAGCAAGTACTTTGAAATAAAGATGGCAGTGAGAGATAAACCCCTTTTTAAAAAATGGATGTCTTTTCAACTTAGGATTTATAAATACCTACTTCTAAGGTGTAGAATGTACAAAAATAAAAGTAGACATTTTATTTACAAATATATTTGTTTCCTTTATGTATAAATTATATTTTTTGGAAGGAGATTGTATAAAACATTTAGTTAAAAATTTTTGATGGTTTTCGTTCAAATAAGAAATTTTGTTTATCACTGGTTTCATATCAAGTGGGACTCTTGTTAAAACGGATTTAAATGGCCATGTTCACTGGAAAGGGGTGATTCTAACCCTCTAAATAGCTCCCTCTGGAGCTATTGTTTTACCCTATATCCTTTCACTCTATACATTCAACTCTGTTTCTACTTAGCCTTTTGTGTCATTCCTATCTAGTATTCATTCATATAGAAAAAAAAAAAATACATGAAACGTTGAATCGATAAATACTTTATTTTAAATAAGAGATTATTTATAAAATACATGGTTGTGTCTTCTTCCACTGTCAAATCCATAGTCACTTTGAGTGTCTGTTTTGTCGTTGTCGGGTAAACTTCGAAAGGTTAAATTTTCGTTGTTTTTTTTCTTCTTTCTTTTTGTTTAGCACTGAGGACAGCTTGAGGAGGTCCTTGTAGAAATATTTGCTTGTTTCTTCGTCATCATGGTTTGCCACTGGCTGACAAAATCCTTGTTTTCTCACCTGTTTTGATTTTATTTTTCATTTTTTCCATTATTTTTTTTCCTCTCTGAGTTTCATATGTCAAGTTTAGCCAGTGTGGTCTTAGAACGTATTTAAATATCAAGTATTTCGTGTTAGTGATCTGTAAGGAAAAGAGCGACTCGGTCCAACAACAATCAAAATAAAAAATAAAATTTATTCCTCAAACTCTACGGGCCTGATGAAATTCACCTGATTTTTGACAAAGGAGGAAACAGCATCGAAATGTAAAGCACGTTAATATTCAGCATATTACAGAGCCTAAGTGTAGAAGTTTTTAACTTCTAGTAGACATTTTATTTGCAAATATATTTGTTTCCTTTATGTATAAATTATATTTTTTGGAAGGAGATTGTATAAAACATTTAGTTAAAAATTTTTGATGGTTTTCGTTCAAATAAGAAAATTTTGTTTATCACTGGTTTCATATCAAGTTTAGCACTGAGGACAGCTTGAGGGAGGTCCTTGTAGAAATATTTGCTTGTTTTCTTCGTCATCATGGTTTGCCACTGGCTGACAAAATCCTTGTTTTCTCACCTGTTTCGATTTTATTTTCATTTTATTATTTTCTGATTAGAGAGCCTAAGTGTAGAAGTTTTTAACTCCTATTTTCTATCTAAAATCTTGAATTTTGTACTTTTTACTAGAAGAGATACGGGTTTATATGTTTCGTTCCCCATGCCCAATTGTAACAAACCAAACCTAGAAGATTAGAAGAGGGCTTATTTGATCGTGAATCACAAATATTACTGACCTTTGAGAATAACCAAAGATTGGAGGGTAGCTAGCAATTGTTCCACGCCCCTTTTTACCCATATAATGACATATCAAAATTTGGCATTATTAATTTGATTTAAACAGTAGAAAGGTCCAATAATTTATCTTTGGGAGGAAATGATCCTTATAGTCCAAGAAGAAGGAACTACAAGTTACGCAGTTTGCCCACCGTTCACATATAGTATTTCTCATTGCAGAATAGGAAAAAAATTATAATGGGAATTGGTATTTTTTGGTGGGAAGGGGGTCCTTGAGTGGTATAAAGCCCTTCCGGGGGAATAATTTTTCATGGTAAAATTCAGGGAAATTTCTGAGCCAAATTTATACAGAAAGCAGGAAAGGATTTCTTGTCAAAATTTGAAAAACAATCAGAAATTCCATTTATAAAACCAAGTTTTAAGCTTAAGAGAAACAAGAGCCATTTTAAATATGAGTGGAGCGACTCCATTCTCAACCCTTGCTCTTTAAGCTAGTCATAGATAATTTCGGAGACCACACTGCCTTTCCATGACGATAAACAAAAGTTCAAATAGGGATAAAATCCTTTTAATAGACAGTGATAATAGAAATTCACAAAAATACTAGATATTTCGGTCACAAATACAGTGACCTTCATCAGTAGTAAAACTAAAATAAAACAAAATAAAACAAAAGTTTTTATACTAAATCAAATAATAAGAATTCTTAAAAACTTGAAAAAGGATAGTTCAATTATCATTACAAAAGCAGATATGAGTAACACTTTAGTTGTGATGAATACTGAGGACTACGATTCAAAATTAAGTTAAGAAGTTTACTAGAGGATGAAAAAACATACAAGAAGCTATCGTATAATCCAACAGACTCTTTTACAAATAAGTTTAAGAAAGAATTGAAGTGCTTAAAGGATGAAGGAAAAAATTACACCTCAACTCTATTACAAATGCCTGCCACGCAGTTCCTTGTGCCCTAAATTATATGGACTTCCCAAAATTCATAAGCCTAACCTACCATTACGACCAATTGTGTCAAGTACAAGGTCACCTACAAGTTTTTGAGCAAATGGTTAGTGTCAATCTGTAAACCACTTTTGTCTACACAAATTTCGTATATTAAGAATTCTTCGAATTGTGGTTGAAAAACTGAAAAAAGTAGAAATTTCTTCGAATTCTTTGCTTTCAAGCTTCGACATTGTATCAATGTACACAAATATTGATGTAAAAGTAGCCGAAAAACTCTTCTAGAAGGAAAGCTCTTAAGAAATTTGGATTTGATTAGTGGCAAAAACAGATTTGGAAGTTTCTGTAATTATGAATTTAGTAAGGTTGTGCAATAAGTTCTCTTATTTTTTTCAATTTAGAGGGGAGTATTTCGAACAAATAAATGGTTACCTATGGGGGCCCCTTTATCCCCTTTATTAGCTAATATTTTTGTGGAGAATATTGAAACAATTGCGTTAGATTCATATTTTTAAAAACATATTTTCTGGGGCCGGTATATGGATGACATTATTTCAGTATGGAATTATGGGGAGGAGGAATTAAAAGGATTTTTGGAACATCTTAATTGTTTGGGAGGGGATTTAAAGTTTACCGTTGAATTGGAAGAGAATGGGAAACTTCCTTTCCTAGATGTTCTTCTTTTGAAAAATCAAAATAGTCTGGATTTTAAAATCTACAGAAAACCTACAAATAACAATAGATTTTTGTCTTATAGTTCCGGTCACGCTCGCCAAGTAAAAATTGGCTTGGTCATTTCTTTAACTGATCGGATCTTTAGTATTTGCTCTCCAAAATTTGTTGAGGAGGAGTTGTCTTTTCTAAGGAAAATACTAATAAGTAACATGTATCCAGAATTGGTTAATTAACCAGATTTTTTCGAAAAGAAGAAAAAGGTTTCTAGAGATTTCTAAGGAAGTCTTGGAGACAACTCGGGAAAAGGATGCTTTTTGTTCCTTACCATATGTACCCGGGCTAAGTGAAAAACTTAAAAGAATTTTACAAAGCAATGGTTTAAGGGTAGCTTTAAAGAGTAATAATACTTTGGGTAGTTTTCTAAATTCTGGGAAGGATCTAATTTATTGGGGAAACAAAGTGGGGTTTATCAGATCCCATGTACTTGTGGAAGCTCATATGTGGGACGTACTAACCAGAGTTTGGAAATGAGATTATTACAACACAAAGATTCTATTTCTTCGGCTTTAAAGCTAGTTTCTAAGTCTGAAGATTTCACTTCAGCCCTTTCTCTGAACATATTTATAATTTTCCAGACCATTTTATTTTGTTCGAGAATGTCTCTTTGATTTCTAGGGATCGGGGTTTAAAGCAAAATTTTCGTGAAATTTTGAAATAAAGAAAATCTTATTCAAGAATATTGCTTTGAATCGGGATACAGGTGAATATGGGCTGGACTCTATCTATGATAATTTATTAAAATCTGACAGAGTAAAGTTCAATTCACCCAATGTAGTTGACCTTTGTCCAAATGTTATATCATTGAACGCTAATGAACCGATCCCAAGAAGGTCAAAGAGAATAGCTTCCGCCTTTGCTTTGAAAAGGATTAGAGATTCAATCAATATGTAGTGTTATTTGATTTAGTACAAAAACTTTTGTTTTATTTTAGTTTTACTACTGATGACGGTCACTGTATATGTGACCGAAATATCTAGTATTTTTGTGAATTTCTATCATCACTGTCTGTTACAAGGATTTTATCCCTATTTGAACTTTTATTTATCGTTTAAGCTAGTCAGTTTTCGTTATCGTTCTATGACTCGTTCCTTTAGGAATGAGTCATAGAACACAAGGGCTGTTAAATTTGAAGTATTTTTAAAAAACTTGCTTTTTCAAACAGTTCGTGGTAACGAACTGTAAGTAAGGAGCGACCCGGCTCAATGGTAACCGAAACTCTAAAAAAACGGAATTTGGTACCAATAGATACATCAAAAGAATCAAATTTTAATTCTGATTTCAAATATATAAGGTTCATCAAGTTTATTTTTACCCATCAAAAGTTACGCGCCTGAGAAAATTTGGCTGATTTTTCGAAAAAAAGGGGGGAAGACCCCCTAAAAGTTGTTGAACCTAATGAAATTCACACCATCATATTTAGCGTATCAGAAAACCCTACTGTAGAGGTTTCAAGCTCCTATCTACAAAAATGTGGAATTTTGCATTTTTTGCCAGAAGAAAGATCACGGGTGCGTGTTTATTTTTTTTTTCCCAGGGGTAATCGTATTGACCCAGTGGTCCTAGAATATCGTAAAAGGGCTCATTGGAATGGAAATTAAAATTTCTAGTGCCCTTTCTAAGTGACCAAAGAAAATGGGAGGGCAGCTAGGCCCCCTCCCACGCTCATATTTTTCTCAAAGTCACCCAATTAAAATTTTGAGATAGCTATTTTGTCCAGCATAGTCGAAAATCTAATAAATATGTCTTTTTACGATGACTTAATCCCCCACAGTTCCCAGGAGAAGGGCTGCAAGTTATGAACTTTTGCCCATTGCTTACATATTGTATTGGTTATTGGGAAGTATACAGACATTTTCAGGAAGAATTTTTTCTGGTGGGGGGGGTGGAGGAGGGGCTATCTATTCTAATTAAACGGCCTTTGTGATTCAGGGGTTTTGTGAATTAAAAATTTTTTAACTTTTAACGTAAAGAGCGTGGTATTGACTAAGGGGAGAACCCCATCATATACGTAATAACATATACGCAATAAAAAAAAAAAACAATAAAAAAAAGCGATACGGCTCAATAGTAATCGAAACTTTTAAAAACGGAACTTTGATGTCAATAAATGTATCAAAAGAATGGGTTTATAATGTTGATTCTAAATATATGAATTTTATTAAGTTAGTTATTTACTCATCAAAGGCTACGAGCCTGAGAAAATTTACCTGATTTTTTAAAGAGGGGGGAAACATCCCCTAAAAGTGAAAAAAATTTAATGAAAATCATACCGTCAGATTCAGCGTATCAGAAAACCCTATAACATAGGTTCAAGCTCATATCTGCAAAAATCTGCAACTGTGTATTTTTTGCCAGAAGAAAAATATACGTATATAGAAGTTCGTTACGTAAGTTAATTTTTAAATTACGTCAGAACCAAATTTAGAGAGCCATTTAGCAAAAGAAAAGTAAATTTCTTATGCAAATTTTGCTTACTTATTCAATGCCGGCGAGCCAAAATAAAAGCTGCATTAACGAAAAAAACGATCAGAAATCAAATAAAAAAACAACTTTTTTTAAACTGAAAGTAAGGAGCGACCTTAAAACTTAAAACGAACAGAAATTATTCCGTATATGATAGGGGCTGTGCCCTCCTCAACGCCTCGCTCTTTACGCTAAAGTTTTTATTGTTTAAAAAAAAGAGTTGTGAGAAAGTCAAACTTTAGCGTGAAGAGCGAGGCGTTGAGGAGGGCACAGCCCCTTTCATATACGGAATAATTTCTGTTCGTTTTAAGTTTTAAGGTCGCTCCTTACTTTCAGTTTAAAAAAGTTTTTTTTTTATTTAATTAGAGTAAAGAGCGAGGATTGAGAATGCGACTGTAATGGAAAAACTTCTGATCGTTTTAAGTTTAAACCTTGCTCTTTACTTTCAGCTGAAAAAAGTTGTCTTTTCATTTGATGAAAAGACATTTGTTTCATTTGTTGACGAACAGAAATTATTCCGTATATGAAAGGGGCTGTGCCCTCCTCAACGCCTCGCTCTTTACGCTAAAGTTTTTATTGTTTAAAAAAAGTTGTGAGAACGTCAAACCTTAGCGTAAAGAGCGAGGCGTTGAGGAGGGCACAGCCCCTTCATATACGGAATAATTTCTGTTCGTTTTAAAATTTAATGTCGTTCCTTATTTTCAGTTTAAAAAACTTTTTTTTTATTTAAAGGCTGCGAAAGCGGAGGGTTTGGGGGGCGGCAGCCCCCCAACTGTGCCTCTTAATCCCTGTACGTTTTAAGGTTCAACCTTGTAACTCAGCCTCTTTAACTCTTTAGAAAACGTAGTTTTTTTCAAATAATTAAATTATATAAAATGGGAAAACTGAGTTTTTTAAGTGGAAGTAATAAGCTTCTTTAAAACCAAAATATTTGTCATCATAAGTTTGAATAAAGTAAAAAAAAAACCTAAATATAATATAAGGTAAAAGTCTGAATAGAATATAACGAAGTGGATTTTTGAATGAAATAAACAACGGTTATCAAAACATAAATGAACTGGAATTGTCCTGCAAATGAAAAGGGTCATAGTTACAAACCTCAAAGTTTTTTATGCTAGTTTGTTTTTTCCATTAAGACTTTTTGTTATTCGTATCGGTTTTAAACAATAAAATTCGTGGTTTGTTTGGAGGAGAATCAATTATCAGAACATTTGTAATCGTAATTATTCTCAAATTCACAACGTTACAACTATAATCTTCTCAACACATTTTTGGCATTTAATATCTTAGATGGTTTTCAATTGTTGAAGTTCTTGTACTAGCTTAGTTAAAGAAGTTTTGCTCTGTTATTCTGAGAGTTAATAAAATGGAAAAAATCATTTATAAAAAATAAAAACGAGTCATTTATAAATTTAATTGTGAAGCTAAAACCTCACTTATCCTTTGCCACAGCTGTTTTAAAGCTATCTTTAGCAATTTGGTATTTTATAACATAAAAACAGTAGGTTAAAATCATTATACTGTTTTAGCTGATTTATAGCTAAGTGTTGCTGTTATCAACAAGTTTCTAAAGTTAATTTCATCCAAAGAGCATGTCCTTGCTTGTTCATTTTCTTCATAAATAATTTATTCATTTAATACAAAAATATAGAAAAATTGTGCGGAGAATATTTGTAAGTCGGAAAATATCGATTGGAGTAGTAATTTTACGATACAATTTGTGTCTGCTTTGCCTAATAAGTCACAACTATGTATTTTTAATTTTAAAGGAATAATATTAAGAGAAATTAAGACCGTGACAAAAAAAAATATTCTGTTTTTTTTTTGGAACACACCTATTTTCGAACATTTTAATTTGGCATCCAACGTCATTACCTTATAAAAAGGCTATTTCTTGTGAATGCAACGAATTTTTTGTCAGATGTAAATTTTATTAAATACTGGGGATATACAAAAATATATTTTCTTTTTAATTCCCACAATGTGACAAGAATTAAAACGCAAAAATATGAACTAAATTGCTTTGTTTCAACCTATGATTCCTAATCTGAATGTGTTCCAAAAAAGTATTTATATTTGAAAAATAACCCTTATAGATGGCATCTTTTACAAAGCATGAAAACCAACCTATTCCATTGAACGAATTTACTTTTATTAAGATGAAACATATATTTATTTGAACCTATAATTACCTACTTTGATTGTCCGTTTGAAAGTTCATCTTTAACCTAATAAGTCAAAAACTAAAATAGAGATTTACACATAATAAAAAGGCCAAAAAACGCCACAGCTTCTTTAAAGTCCTTTGCTAAGCAAAGGACATTATTAAAAAAATGTGCAACTTATAAAATTTCACTACAATCCTTCAAAACCTTCAGCCATTATTATGCATTATTTCGTTCTTCATTCATTCTTTCCAGTAATCTTCTAGGATCTTTCTGAATCAATATGTCCTGAAAATATTGTTATTAATTAATTAATCGCTTCAATAGTATAAGAAACTAAATATAGCATAAGGTAAAAGTCTGAATGCAATATAACGGAGTGGATTTTTGAATGAAATAAACGACGGTCATCAAAACATAAATGAACAGGGATTGTCCTGTAAATGAAAAGGGTCATGGTTACAAACCTCTAACCTAATTATGGTAGTTTGTTTTTTCCAATAGGACTTTTTGTTATTCGTATGTTTTAAACAATAAAATTTGTGGTTCGTTTTGAAGGAGAATCAATTACCAGAACATTTGTAATCATAATTATTCTCAAATTTTCTATTGCTCTTTAGCCTAAGCAACGAATCTATAACTATCTCAAAAAAAATTAACTACTGATGTTTCATATACTTTTACTTAAGCAAAGACGGGAGCATTAATGGAAACCAAAACCCTCTCTCCCCAAAATATACATTTTATTTTGCAGAATGTTTCTGAAGTAACCATAGACAACAAAGACTAAATAGTAAAGTGGTGATCTAAAAGGGTTCTGTTTATTGTTTTTTCTTCTACTAAGATGTATTTTGGCATAAGGGCGTATAGACAGAAATTCTCATAATCCAGATTATCATTTTATTTCTTTTTAACGTAAAATAAAACTAATTTGAAATTTAAGAAAGTAAAATCTAGGAGACGCAGCAAGAACTGTCGCATTCTGAGATGGTATAATGTCATAAAAAAATTAAATACTCTAACTAATGAGCAAAATAAAACATTTTTTTTCTTATCGCTATTTATTTCCATCTTTCTATCGAAGTTCCTAAATCAAAAATGTTTTAATACTGCGTCATATGTTTCCATAATATTATACGGATTTCATTGAGGGGGATAACGCAAAACTACACTGAGGTCTTGTGCCATTGACAGGGAAAGTTAGAGTAACTCAATAACCGTTTTGTAGCCGCTTCTCTCTGTTGTAAAATTGTGTTTAATCTCATTGCCTCTGTTTCACATTTTCATGCCAAAAAAAAATGTATTCCTTAATGTTTAACATTATAAAAGTGTGGATGACTATGTCTGAACCAAAGGGCTATATCTGATCTAATCTTAAAGTACGAAGGACATCAAACTTAAAGCTTTTTTTCCTCCCCGGTTCCATCTTAGGTCTAATCAGTGGTTTCCTTGGGCGGTTCCTTGGGTCTTAGGCAGCTTTCTTGGATGTATTATAATTGTTTCTACGGTTCGCTTTGGGTTGTTATAACATTCTCAAGGTTAGAATCCCTGCTTAAAGCTTCACCAAACAAAGTATTTTTAAGTAAATTAAGTCTTTCAAATGAAAGCATTATTAGGACAATTTTTCAAGGGGAATCGTCCAAAAATATTTTAAGGGGGATTTTCAGAAAGGATATAATTGTCTGGAGAGAATTTTACGGGGGGGGGGGGTGGTAGTTTACATGAGACAACTTTTCAAGAACAAGTTTCCCGTGAATGAAGTGAATTTTTCATGAAGAGAAAACCAGATTTAACGGCATTATTTGAAAAATGATCAGAAACTTAATAAAAAAAAGTAAGGAGCAGCCCTAAACTGAAAAACAACGGGAAATTATTTCATATATAAGTGAGTTTGACTATTTGTCCCAACTTTTTAAGAGCGACTCCTGAAACCCAAAGGGTAACGTAAATTAAGATAAAGGATGCTGCACTAGATCCTTAAGGTCCATCCCGGCGGTGCTGATCTCCGTCTCAAGGCCTTTCAGCCAGAAAGTGCAAGGGGGGATGAAAGCCAGCCACCCTAGGCTTTCGGACACCTTTCCTGTTTACCTTCCCAGATTTCTCCAGGTACCCATTTGGAGCTTGGTCAACTCTGACTGAGCTTACTTAATCACACCACACTAAACCCCGTCCCAAACCAATAATTGGATAGGACTAGGATTCGAACCCTAACCCTTTCGGACAAGGGATCCTAAATATAGCGCACCAATCCACTCGGCTAGGAACCCAAAGCGTATGTAATTAGGATAAAAAGCTCTTTTAAAAGGACCAAAAAACAACTATCATAAATAGCGAGGTATCGAGGAGCAAGGTAAAGAGCAAAGTTTCACCCCCCTTATTCATGGAATAATTCCTGTTCTATTTTAGTTTTAATCCTGGTCCTAATTTTCAATTGAAAAAACTTTTTTTAATTTAATTTACACAAAGAAGAATGGACAGTTCATAGAATAAAAATAAGCACAAACTAGAAATTGAATCTTTGAATATGGCCATGTATTGTACTTGTTTGACAACCAACTTTTAGAACTAGGGCAATTATGTGAACAATTTAGAGAGCATTAACTTGAATAAGTAAGTATCCTTACAGCTAGTATTGAATCTGAATGAGTTCTTGACCTATCAGATATATTTGGCAAAGAAAAACTCGTATTTATAAGAGTCCCAAAGTTAATATTAACTTACTAAACCCCGTCCCAAACCAAATAATTGGATAGACTAGGATTCGAACCCTCACCCTTTCGGACAAGGGATCCTAAATATAGCGCACCAATCCACTCGGCTAGGAACCCAAAGCGTATGTAATTAGGATAAAAAGCTCTTTTAAAAGGACCAAAAACAACTATCATAAATAGCGAGGTATCGAGGAGCAAGGTAAAGAGCAAAGTTTCACCCCCCTTATTCATGGAATAAATCCTGTTCTATTTTAGTTTTAATCCTGGTCCTAATTTTCAATTGAAAAAACTTTTTTTTAATTTAATTTACACAAAAAAGAATGGACAGTTCATAGAATAAAAATAAGCACAAACTAGAAATTGAATCTTTGAATATGGCCATGTATTGTACTTGTTTGACAACTTACTTTTAGAACTAGGGCAATTATGTGAACAATTTAGAGAGCATTAACTTGAATAAGTAAGTATCCTTACAGCTAGTATTGAATCTGAATGAGTTCTTGACCTATCAGATATATTTGGCAAAGAAAAACTCGTATTTATAAGAGTCCCAAAGTTAATATTAACTTTGTTTTGGGGACGGTGCGACTTCAAAATTATAATTGCTGCAAAGGTTAACCATAATTGAATATACCTTACAATACATTTAGGCTGTATTGTTTGACGTCAATAAGCCACTTACTGTTGACCTACTACAAAAAACATATACTATATTGCTTTTTGACTCTTTGCAAGACGATAACAGTTAACAAAATAGATGGCTCTTATTGAATTGCTATATAATCAATAGAAAAATTCGTGAATCTAAAAAAAGGCAGTTTGCCTATGCCCGTAGATGCATTCATCAACATTATTTAAATCTAATCAAATTGGGTTGAGTGTCTCGCTTTATTTACTATGTTTTATGGCACAGATAAAGGAATAGTATTACTAGCATTACAACTACCTCTTGGTACGTTATAATTCATTCATTTACAAAGAAATCGAAGCTTAAAGAGTAATAAAACAGTGGAACTTAAACAGTAAAGGAAATTGGAGCGAAGAAACAGCAATATTATAAAGTTGATATGTATTTATTATAGTCAAATTTTATAGAAGATAAAACATACGCATTTTTAAATGTTAACAAATAACTCTTAATGTGGCAACATTAATTAAATCTGCTTATTCCAAAAAGTTCATTAAGTGGACACACGCTTTTGAAAGCATCGCGGGATCTATTGTTTCATTGCTGTAGTTAATTATGGAGAAAAGAACTGGATAAATAATGCTTAAAGTAAGCTCCTTAGAATCTATTACTTATTAAAATATAATCCTGACATGGTAAAAAAACGAACAAAGATAGGACTAAGCCTGAAAACAAACAAAAATAAGATGTACATGGTTTTTTCCCTTAGAATTGATAGTAGAAAGTTAAGATGACATCAACTCATTGAGCTGTGAAGGATTTTCTATATTTAGGACTTAGGAAAAAGTTGTCCCCTGGTATTGGAGGATTAACATAAGGGGTTCACCACTTTTAAAGGCAAAAGTGGCGCAAAGGGGTTGCTATGCCACTTACTGGAGGGGGAGATCCCTCGTCGGCCAAAATAGTGGGATTTCCGTGGTTACTCCAACGGTCCCGTTCATACTAGCGTGATCGGATGGTCCAGGGCCACTTTAAAAGCCAAGGTTACCGATAAGATTTCTAACTATCTCTTTAGACTCAACCTAGGCTGAAAAGTTAAAAGAGTACATAGTATAAAAAAAGGTCTTACTGTATTCACTTCACGCTGTATAAGAACTGATTTAAAAAAAGACTCTTTCTCCCAGCCCGCTCCGCTAGACGCGTGACTGCGACATGGGGTACGGGGTGGTAAATTAATCTTCCAGCCAATCCTAGGTCTTTGCCAAGAATGGCAAAGATTTGCAACTTATCTCACAGTCAGTCACTTAATTGAGGTTAGTAATGAACCAGGAGAAACCAAAAATATTCTCAAGAAGAAAGCTATCACCAAACTCCTAGGTGATGACATCTTGCAAACAGCTATAACTCAACTATCTTCCATCAAAAAGGACGTAGATTCCACATCAAAGCTAGTTAAGCCTGTTGACTCAACTGCTAATCAAATCGACGCCATTGCCCTAGTCAAAGGCAAGAAATCTAAGAAAAAAACGGCAAACTTTCCATCCCAGTCCAAAATTACCACCAATGATAATTCGTCGGCTGAAGAAGAATTTCAGTATTCAAATCAAGCAAATGATGAAACTTCGACCACAATGGATATTTAAATGTATACTATGCAAGATTTTACGTTTCTCACAAAATTATTACTGTGCAATAATGTTGTTTTAACTATTACGATGACCAAAATAATTTGCGCAACAACCCTTAGCTAGCCCTGATAGCCCCTTAAGCCGTTTTAACTGTCAATATCTCGACACTAGATTTTGTAAAAAATGTAAAACCAAAGCTAATGGAAGAGACAAAACTTAATATAATCTGCTTTAACATCAAAAGCATAAGAGAGAAGTGGACTAATTTAAAGATTTAATTTTAATTAACGGTTACTGCCCTTTCGACGTAATTGGAATAACGGAGACGTGGCTTTCAGAAATTGATGATACTAATGAATTTTCCCTCCCTGGCTTTCAAGCTATTCATATTGAAAGAAAATTAACCAAGTCCTCTTTTGGCATTTCTCTTTACATCCAGTCAAGTCTAAAATTCACCAGGCTATTACACTGTGAATCCTTAATCTCGCAACCTATTAATAATAGATGCATTTATTCAATAATTGTTGATATAAGTGTTGACGACAATTCTTTTATTTTTTCATTGTTTTATAAACCACCCTCATTTCCGACACCTTTCTTTTGTAATCTTTTTGATGACTTTTTCTAGTTTTATTAATTTACCACAAAAGAAGGCAATAGTTTTTGGGGACTTCAATTGTAATTTACTAAATGTTAGCAGTAATAATGATTGTGATACCTTCTTTGAAACATTTACCTCAAGTGGTCTTCTTCCGACAATCCTTTTTCCTACTGCGTCCTAGAGAATATTTATGGCGCTTGGGTCGGTTGCAACCTGACCAAGAGGTATCTTATTGCTCTGTTCTTGGGTATTATTATTGTGTGTTTGAAAAAGTATGTGATGCGTGCAAACAATTTTGCACAGAGCAGGAAAGACCCTTCCTTGGCCCACTAGTGCTACCTGGGTTTGTTGGGGTGATATGAGAGAATGGGCTAAAAATTTACCGACAACTAAATAATCAGCATTTCATTTGTGGTTTTTTGCAAACTGTCAGTGAGAACTGCGTCCTAGAGAAATATTTATGTCGCTTGGGTCGGTTGCAACCTGACCAAGAGGTATTTTATTGCTCTGTTCTTGGGTATTATTATTGTGTTTGAAAAGTATGTGATGCGTGCAAACATTTTTTTGCACAGAGCAGGAAAGACCCTTCCTTGGCCCACTAGTGCTACCTGGGTTTTGTTGGGGTGATATGAGAAAATGGGCTAAAATTTACCGACAACTAAATAATCCAGCATTTCATCTGTGGTTTTTTGCAAACTGTCAGTGAGAACTGCGTCCTAGAAAATATTTATGGCGCTGGGTCGGTTGCAACCTGACCAAGAGGTATCTTATTGCTCTGTTCTTGGGTATTATTATTTTGTTTGAAAAAGTATGTGATGAGTGCAAACAATTTTTGCACAGAGCAGGAAAGACCCTTTCTTGGCCCACTAGTGCTACCTGGGTTTTGTTGGGGTGATATGAGAAAATGGGCGAAAATTTACCGACAACTAAATAATCCAGCATTTCATCTGTGGTTTTTTTTTGCAAACTGTCAGTGAGAACTGCGTCCTAGAAAATATTTATTGCGCTTGGGTCGGTTGCAACCTGACCAAGAGGTATCTTATTGCTCTGTTCTTGGGTATTATTATTGTGTTTGAAAAAGTATGTGATGCGTGCAAACAATTTTTTGCACAGAGCAGGAAAGACCCTTCCTTGGCCCACTAGTGCTACCTGGGTTTTGTTGGGGTGATATGAGAAAATGGGCTAAAATTTACCGACAACTAAATAATCCAGCATTTCATTTGTGGTTTTTTGCAAAACTTTCAGTGAGAACTGCATCCTAGAAAATATTTATGGCGCTTGGGTCGGTTGCAACCTGACCAAGAGGTATCTTATTGCTCTGTTCTTGGGTATTATTATTTTTGTTTGAAAAAGTATGTGATGAGTGCAAACAATTTTTGCACAGAGCAGGAAAGACCCTTTCTTGGCCCACTAGTGCTACCTGGGTTTTTGTTGGGGTGATATGAGAAAATGGGCTAAAATTTACCGACAACTAAATAATCCAGCATTTCATTTGTGGTTTTTTGCAAACTGTCAGTGGAGAACTGCGTCCTAGAGAATATTTTATGGCGCTTGGGTCGGTTGCAACCTGACCAAGAGGTATCTTATTGCTCTGTTCTTGGGTATTATTATTGTGTTTGAAAAAGTATGTGATGCCGTGCAAACAATTTTTGCAGAGCAGGAAAGACCCTTCCTTGGCCCACTAGTGTTACCTGGGTTTGTTGGGGGTGATATGAGAAAATGGGCTAAAATTTACCGACAACTAAATAATCCAGCATTTCATTTGTGGTTTTTTGCAAAACTGTCAGTGAGAACTGCGTCCTAGAAAATATTTATGGCGCTTGGGTCGGTTGCAACCTGACCAAGAGGTATCTTATTGCTCTGTTCTTGGGTATTATTATTGTGTTTGAAAAAGTATGTGATGCGTGCAAACAATTTTTGCACAGAGCAGGAAAGACCCTTCCTTGGCCCACTAGTGCTACCTGGGTTTTGTTGGGGTGATATGAGAAAATGGGCTAAAATTTACCGACAACTAAATAATCCAGCATTTCATTTTGTGGTTTTTTTTGCAAACTGTCAGTGAGAACTGCGTCCTAGAAAATATTTATGGCGCTTGGGTCGGTTGCAACCTGACCAAGAGGTATCTTATTGCTCTGTTCTTGGGTATTATTATTGTGTTTGAAAAAGTATGTGATGCGTGCAAACAATTTTTGCACAGAGCAGGAAAGACCCTTCCTTGGCCCACTAGTGCTACCTGGGTTTTGTTGGGGTGATATGAGAAAATGGGCTAAAATTTACCGACAAACTAAATAATCCAGCATTTCATTTGTGGTTTTTTGCAAACTGTCAGTGAGAACTGCGTCCTAGAAAATATTTATAGCGCTTGGGTCGTTGCAACCTGACCAAGAGGTATCTTATTGCTCTGTTCTTGGGTATATTATATGTGTTTGAAAAAGTATGTGATGCGTGCAAACAATTTTTGCACAGAGCAGGAAAGACCCTTTCTTGGCCCACTAGTGCTACCTGGGTTTGTTGGGGTGATATGAGAAAATGGGCTAAAAATTTACCGACAACTAAATAATCCAGCATTCCATTTGTGGTTTTTTTGCAAACTGTCAGTGAGAACTGCATCCTAGAAAATATTTATGGCGCTTGGGTCGGTTGCAACCTGACCAAGAGGTATCTTATTGCTCTGTTCTTGGGTATTATTATTTTGTTTGAAAAAGTATGTGATGAGTGCAAACAATTTTGCACAGAGCAGGAAAGACCCTTTCTTTGCCCACTAGTGCTACTGGGTTTTGTTGGGGTGATATGAGAAAATGGGCTAAAATTTACCGACAACTAAATAATCCAGCATTTCATTTGTGGTTTTTTGCAAACTGTCAGTGGAGAACTGCGTCCTAGAGAATATTTATGGCGCTTGGGTCGGTTGCAAACCTGACCAAGAGGTATCTTATTGCTCTGTTCTTGGGTATTATTATTGTGTTTGAAAAAGTATGTGATGCGTGCAAACAATTTTTTGCACAGAGCAGGAAAGACCCTTCCTTGGCCCACTAGTGCTACCGGGTTTTGTTGGGGTGATATGAGAAAATGGGCTAAAATTTACCGACAACTAAATAATCCAGCATTTCATTTGTGGTTTTTTGCAAACTGTCAGTGAGAAACTGCGTCCTAGAAAATATTTATGGCGCTTGGGTCGGTTGCAACCTGACCAAGAGGTATCTTATTGCTCTGTTCTTGGGTATTATTATTGTGTTTGAAAAAGTATGTGATGCGTGCAAACAATTTTGCACAGAGCAGGAAAGACCCTTCCTTGGCCCACTAGTGCTACCTGGGTTTTGTTGGGGTGATATGAGAAAATGGGCTAAAATTTACCGACAACTAAATAATCGAGCATTTCATTTTTACCGACAACTAAATAATCTTCAATGGAGTATAGAACTTTTTGCTACTGTATATTACCTTTAAAGTACTTTGGACAAACTAGGCAGACGATTCAATAATAAAGAGATTCAGTGTGCTTAGCCAGAGTGGTGTCAGATATAAATAAAAGTACAAAGTTGTTAACTAGTGAAAACCCATTTGGCAATAGTATAGAAAAAAGAAGTTTTTGTTCGAGAATGATTATATTTTAAATTAACCCTTACTTTGATTATTATTTTCTTGGTATAAAATTCATATCTAACATCACCCTGTTGTCACTTCCCCGCCACGTTGAGGCGACACTGATAGTACTTTTGATTTTGTTTTTATTTTGTGAAGTATATACGTATTATTTAAAAAAAAATACGCATTACATAGTTATACATTTAAATAAAATCAAAAGTACAAGGGAAGGCCCACCACCAAAACAACTACCAATGAAACTGTAAGCGATAAAACTGTAATCAAACTGTAAGCAATAAAAAGAAAAATAATGACCCTTTGAATTTCAGCTTAGGCATTCCTTTTGAATTAGATATAAAAACGAAATTGTTTTGTCGGTTTCTTTTTGGTCGTTACTGTTGTTAATTTTCAGCTCATGACAGCTTTGGGTAAAAAAGAAGACAAATGAAGAATTAGAAAATTATAATGTTTGAGAACATTGAATCAACCGTGCTGAACCACAGTTGAAAAAAAAGTGGAAGATAAACAAAATTAGGCAATATTCTAAAGCTAATCTTCAAAACTCTACTAAAATCAAATGTTCTATTCGTGGATAAGAAATACTAATTAGTAATGAATCATTATTGCAACTTAACATAAGTTCTATTCTTTGATTCTGTTTCATAGTTTTACTTCTTATTTCAGTTCCCTTTCAGTTTTAAAAAAATATATGATAATAATTGTAAAATCATCTTGATTTCTGGAATAAAAATACTATAATATGCGAATAAAATATATTTCTAGAGTAAAAATTTAGTTTTTTCTAATGCAGTTTGTATGTTCCCTGCATGTTTTGCAATATTCATCTCACCTCGCTCACTTCCCAGAATATTTGAATAGTTTCATAATACAGCGAATAATTTCATAATACAGTATAGTCTACAACGAATAAAGACAAAACTGAAAAATAAATAGCCAATAAATACAAACTGTCGATTAGAAAAGCACCTAGAAACTACAAACTAAAAAGCTCTTAATAACCATGCAAAAAGAAAAAATCGAGAAGAGAGGGAGGAGAGTTAGGAGGAGAGAAAAATAGATATTACTTCAACTCATGGTGAAGTTGGAATCAATTATATGAAAACAAATTTAGTAGCTTTAGCAGTTGATTTCAATCTTTTACTATGACCCAAGCACCCATAATATAAAACACACACAATAAGCAAAGCAAAGCACATGAGGTAGCATTAACACTTGCAAAGGGAAAGCACATTCGGGCTAAGAAGGTAATAGTACATATTGCTTCTTCTCGATTAAGCTGTCTATAGAGAGGTGGTCGAAGTTTGGTCTAAATCACTCATAAATTCATCTTTTTGATGGGTTTTACAATTCTCTCGTGGCTTGTTGATGAGCTCTGATGATAGGAGTTTCAGACCGGTGTTCAAGGCTAGTCTGGAGTGCTGGTTGTGCAAATCGGGTTTATTACTGCATTATAAAATGGGCACGTTTGCTTAGGAGTGCATGGTTCATATGGATGGGAGGAGTGACGTGTTGGTGTTATGACAAGAGGCAAAGCACTTGCTTAGAGGCAGAGGTGATGCCATCTTGGGCAATTCGTACCTCTTTTCTAGTCCCTTTTTCTAATGCTTCATTGGGACCTAGATTACTACTCCTTGGGCACTAAACTTCTGATATTACTTCAAGTTGTGAAGGATAGGGCTGGGATATATGAATCCAGTTTCTTCTTAGTAAGGGCCCGGCTGCTCTTCTTAAAAAGTATGAACTTGGATTATCGCTAAATAGCATTAGTGAAATATATTAAAAAAATTCATCCTTGAACAAGGAATCTAAAAGACAAAAACTTTTCATTGTACATTCAAGTTTATTAATAAATAATTAAAAACATTATTAAAACACATTATTCATAGGGCACTGAAATCAATATTATATATGTGAGAAAGGGTTATTTTAAACCCGTCACTATCACTTAAGTGTTTTCTGACGTTTCAATACCTCGATGTTGGAACCTTTGGTCCTGGGTTTTTTCTTCAGATAAATGTCTTTCCTTGTTTCTTTTCTTTTGAGTTCTTTAATTATCTCTTTCCCATCTGTGGAAATGATAAATTATCTCTTAATATTGGCTGCGCCATTTTTAATTTCTTTAACTGCGTAGTTTGTTAAAACCACAAGGCTTTAATTGCGCAGTTACGGGTGACCCATCATAGCTAAAGTTACTTTCAGATAACAAGTTTGGTCCGTATTGTCGAGGGGTGAAAGAAAGGGCATAAAGCTGATTCATTCGAAGTAAGTTGGCTTGATACATTTTTTAAGTAAGTTGATTCAATAATCTTGGACTTTTTAGCCTAGGTGGAGTCCGGCAGCCTAAAGAAGGGCTGAGATTATATTATTTGCAGTAGGAAAAGAGTTGCGGAGAAGCATACCGTCATTTACTACATAGACAGGGGGTCCGTTTACCTCTGTGATGAGATAGTTAGAGATTTTAGTGGTGACCTCAGTGTGGGTGCATTCTTGGTATAGATTTAACCGTTTGACCATTCAATCACGTTACCACATACCCTGGAGCATGGTATAACCGTACAAAAGGTACTAAACATACTCTATATTTACGGAACAGTATTGGTAAGCGCAAGCATTCCATTACAATATTTGTCGCCAGAGAGACTTCCCCTCTAGTAAGTGATGTAGCACCATTTTTGCGCCAATATCTGGTGGCAGTCGTGGCTTACCACTAGAAACCCAATATAGTATTATTATTTGAACAGTGGGAACATACCATTTCCTTGGTAGAACGTGATAGTCCAAGGCAAATCACGCCCACCGTGTCACTCAATGGTTGGCAAACGACACCTTTCTGGCACAAAAAAAACTAGAATTCCTAAGGCATTTTCAGACATTTTCCACCAAAAGAACCATATAAACTAGACTTAAACTTAAAGAATTATACACTACATCGTTTAAACTTAAAGAAAATTCCCAATAGCGTTTCTTCTGATGATTTGTGAACAAAATACGCCAGCAGGGCACAATGTACCTTTCTAGTGGCAACATCTGGTACCGTCATCATCACTTGAGCGTTTCTGGCGTTTGGATATCCAGTATATATATATTTTATTTGAACAGTGGGAACATGCTATTTCATTGCTAGAACGTGATAGTCCAAGGCAGTTCACTCCACCATGGCACTCAATGGCTGGCACAAGTTACCCTCTGGAGCAAACTATTATTACTAAGGTTTATCTTCAGACATTTTCTTGGTAAAATGATGCTTCCAAAGTGTATTTGGTAATTTTTCGTTTAAAGAGTATGATTTAGGATGTTTTAGTTGTGCTATTTCGCGGTATAGCTTGCCCGTATCACCTTTGTTGGTGTTTCAAAGAGAATTTGGAAAGAAGTTGCTTAATTTGCTGTTTCTTGGTTTGGCTCTCGTCAGCGTTAGCTTTTTTGGTGTTTCCAAGTGTGTTTTGGAAGTTTTTGTTTGAAACGTTAGATTTAGGATGTTTAGTTTCACTGCTTCGTGGTTTAGCTTGTCTGTGTTAGCTTGTTGTGGTGATTCCAAGTGTGTTTTAGAAGTTTTTCGTTTATAACATATGATTTGAGGATGTTTCAGTCTGCTGTTTCGTGGTTTAGCTTGTCTTTTTTAAGCGTTTTTGGTGATCCCAAGCGTACTTTCAAAGTTTTTTGTTTTGTGAGTCTGACTGTGTTTGCCTCTCTCTGTGTGTTGGTGTGTATCTGACTGCGTGATTGTGTATGTTTTCTATTTAGACACAGCAGAGCTACAGAAGTACCTACAGGTGATCTTGCTTCGCATTCACTACATGCAATGCTTAACAGTTCTTACATATGAGCTGCATGTTTTCTGCATCTGTTTTCGACATTTATAACAAGTGGCCTCTTCTGTCCTGCATTAAAAGAGATTCAAGTACCCTGGACAGCAAATTTGATTCTATGTTTATTCATTAGTTCAATAGTTTTCTATTTACCATTTCAGTATCCTCGTTATATAAATCTATGAATTTCTTCGATAGCGTAGATCTTCCTTTGACGTCTTGTACTTAGAAGTGATGGAAGATTCAATTGACATTGCGCTTCCCAAATAGGTTATTTCATTTGTATAGTCTTGGGCATATTTGACAACAAGAAGCCCACAGCTTGAAGAATCTAACTTGTGGAGCTATTCTGCACGAGTCAAGTTCAAGTTCTATGTAGCGTTGATCCACTCCCTTCATCAGATTTTTTAGGTTGGAAAGAACTAGCCATCCCGTGAAGCGTGGTTTAACGGCTTCTGGTCTATCAAGAAGATAGAAAGTTTCTTGGAGAAATCACATATTCCCAAAATGAAATGATTCTTGGGACTTCGTATTCGTTATATCAAGCAACATATGACACACAATGGAACAAACAAAACACTGCAATCATTCGAAACATCACTAAAACTCTCTCTAGGCGCATATGGGTAAGTATTCAAAGCATCAATACTTGTCAAGTGAAAGTAGAGTAGCTATCGATAGTTCTTGCTGACGCACAGCTAGAAGTTACAAGATTCACGAGGTATGAAACAATTCCAGTTGTGAGCCAAGTATCAGGCGTCAGCAGTGATTCAAGGGTCTTGAAAGAAAATTGGAAACACGTCTGTGTCCCTCAAGGGAAAACCAGTAGCTCTCCACCAATCTAGTTTCTCTGCGTTTTCTACGATAGCAGAATCGGTAGATTTGACCACTATTCCAAAAAGCCTTTTAAATGCTGGATCACTTGCTTTGCTTCGTCATACAAATCACTTATGGGCCCTTTAAACGCGTAACCATGACAAAGGGCTGTAGGAATTATAGACTGGTTAGCTTCAACACGAAGATTCGGTTCTCCTTACCCTTTTTTGGGGGTTTCACAGTTGAGTGGGGCTTATGGCAGCCTTTTTTCGAACAGACTTCACAAACTGTACATCTTCCGCTTGTTTGCAACTTTTGAATTATGATTCCCATCAGAGCTTTTCGATGGGGTTTGGAACTCTTTTTAAGTGAAGCTACTTCAATAATTTCTTTTTTTCATTTCTGAAACCCGTTTGCGAATGTATTCTGCTCCCTGCTTTGTTTTCAAGTCAGCTTTCGCAGTTTCATTAATTGACGGTGAAAAACTCCCCTCATTCTGATCATCACTATCGCAGTAGACGACAATTCCTTGGCTGCTAGAGAATCTGCTGCAGGTTTAATATTGTAACAGTCCTGAATGGTTAATGAGCTTTTTATTCCAGGGCCTCACGTGCCTTTTAGATCTCCCTTCACGTTCTTGAGTGTTTTCAGCTGTCGTAACTGATTTTTCTGTTACTAGTGCATGTCCCGTCGAGATCTTAAAACTGCTAGTTGCCAAGGACATGCAGAGATTCCAAAATTACAAGAACAATCATAAAACTTCAATTCCAAACTATTCCTCTTAGCACCCTTTGTCACCATTCTATTTCCTCTAACAGTGATTGTTTCTGTTCGTGGTGTCACAACATTAACCTTATTTCTAGTCAGATTTGAAACAAGATACACTTTGCTTTTCCCCCCCGTTGCAAAATGTAACATGTCCCTTTCTCCATAGAGTTTTCTGCTATGTCAACTAAACCACTTTGCTGGCGGTCTTCTCTCTGTCGTATTTATTTCGCAAAAGGAATCTGATGCATCTACTTCTTGGACCATACGCAGAAACAATTTCATCCTCGATTCAAGTGGATATTCTTCCTTCTTGATAGGAACTACGTTTTCTTATGTGCCTTCTCAAGGAGTCTATAATCTCCTATTCCCCCTTATATCCTCGAGACACGTGTGTATAATATTCATCGTCTAAACAAAGAAGGCCCAAGATACATCTGTCCATTGGTATATCTCGCTTTTGTTGTATAACTCTTTTCATCACAGCAATTGAATGACTCTGCGGTATTGTTTGGTTATTTCCGTGAAGACTGGATTAAATCAGGAATCTGGGAAACGATGAAGGCACGGTAGAAAAAAAATCATACTTCAACATGTCAGATTCCAGCATTATCTCGAAGTAAGGTAAATGCAGGGAGGATGGACCATTTCACGAGCCTGTCAGTTCTTATTTGTATACTCATCTTCACTTTTTTGATCTTAGCAACGGAAGAATATCTTCTGGAACTACCTTGATGTCTTCTTTAGAATGATGCCCCCTTTTCTGAAGTGCATGTTTTGCATTGATCCGATAGTGTAGCCAGCAATGAGCAGCCTGAATATGAGGAAATATTTTTTTTCTCGCAACCTCTATACCCTTTTCTCTATCACTCACAAAAGAATTTTGCGGTGAATTGATAGCTGGGCTTTCTTCTTCATTAGAACTATAAACAGCTCTTCGTGCGAATCAGCTGATCTATTTGTGTGAAGTAAAAATGCAATTGGAATCAGAGGTGTTGTCCCCTTATGGTCGAAGTCAGGATGTCGGAATGTCAGAGCTGAAACCAGTAATTTCCAATGTTATATTTGGTATCATAATAGAACACTATCGGGATACCGTGTTTTACAAAGTAATCAACCTCTAAGATGGCAAATTCTGATATACAGGTGACGGCTGCTTCTCATTGCCCAAAAAATTTTTCTGTCACAACAAAAAATCAGTTTCGTCATAAGATATCGAATCATATACATGTGTCTTGGGATATCATGTCTTTTTCTGGCCAAAGAAAAGGCATCCTTTACCTCGCCGCTGACTTTTCTTGGAACATTTGTCTGCAGCTCATTCAACTGTCTTGCTAAACTCGTTATGGAAATGTTCTCCGGGCGGTCATTTGTTGTGGTTTTTGCTACATTTGTTGGCTCTTTATTAATACAGATTTCTTCAGAAGGAACAAAGGGATAGTTTTTATCCTTCTTTCTTTTTATTATGGTTTCCATGGGATCACAATGGATTTTCTTGTCACAAGTACCAACATAATGAATCACGTATATAGGCAGTGCTCAAGGGGACAGTTGAATGCACATTGCTCATATCGAAAGATATATCTCTTCAAATCAACTATCTTGCCTTCAATCATCCGTTGATTAACTCTCTTTCTGAAGGTTGGATGAACAGAGGTACAGATACTGAGTGTCCCCCACGACTTCTGCTATAACGTAACCATCGGCCTTGTAGTCTTGTAAGTATTCAAACTATCTGAATATACTAAAAAAATACTATCTGCCAGTAGGATAGGCTGGACTTTGTTCTTGCAGAGTCTAATACTTTGATATACCAAGTTTCGTGAGCGGTCCTAAGATTATGGCAGCCTCAGAGTAGATCTAAGTGCCGATTCTTGGTTTTCGTAAATATGTTGGGTCCACTGGATTAGGAAGTGAGGCGCCATGTATGTTTGAATTACACTGGTCGATCATTTTGAAAATTTTGTACTTTTTTGGACAAAAAACAAAACATCAGAGAAGGCTTATTAAAAGCCGATTTATTTTTCTCCGGCTGTGTACTATAAATCTGTGTTTTCGTAAGAGCCCTGGTAATTGTCTTATCACATAATTCATGGCTATGTATACCCGTTTTGTTAACGTACTTTTTTGTTCTGGGGTTTCTTTTATTGTTTCATCATAGGCGTCATTAAATCTGAACTCATTTTCTACTTCCAGTCGAAAACATTCCACCATATTCTCTTCGGTAGTCACCTTTTCCATGTCCTTGCACTCTTTAGTGTCCCATGCACTCTTTAATGTCATGCACTCTTTAATTTCCCATGCACTCCTTGAACTCCATGTCCAGCTTATCATTTTCAAAGTTCCCTTCGGTATCAATCACTGGATTAGGAAGTGAGGCGCCATGTATTGTTTGAATTACACTTGGTCGATCATTTTGAAAATCTTGTACTTTTTTGGACAAAAAAAACATTCAGAGAAGGCTTATTAAAAGCCGATTATTTTTCTCAGGCTGTGTACTATAAATCTGTGTTGTCGTAAGAAGCCACTGGTAATTTGTCCTTCACATAGTTCATTGGCTTATGTATACCGTTTTTGTTAACGTTACTTTTTTGTTCTGGTGTTTCTTTTTATTTGTTTTCAATCATAGGACGTCATTAATCTGGAACTCCTTTTTCTACTTCCATTCGAAAACATTCCACCATATTCTCTTGGTATTCAACCATTTCCATGTCCTTTGCACTCTTTAGTGTCGCATTGCACTCCATGCACTCCTTGAACTCTCAGCTGGCAGCTTATCATTTTCAAAGTTCCCTTCGGTATTCAATCTCTTTCTGACACCTTTGCTTTTAAGAGTGTTTGGTAAACCCATCCTTATGTTATTTTAACTCCCTGTTGTTCATCTTTTCATCTGTGGATTTGCACACTGTACCCTCTATACCAATTTTGAGCTCACATTCTTTCAAATACCT
Source organism: Artemia sinica (assembly GCA_027921565.1). Taxonomy (NCBI): domain Eukaryota; kingdom Metazoa; phylum Arthropoda; class Branchiopoda; order Anostraca; family Artemiidae; genus Artemia; species Artemia sinica. The sequence continues at coordinate 26,416 of JAPEVW010000922.1, forward strand.
CATTATTTTTCTGTCTTTCCAGCTTGAGAATTTCATTTTTTTCTTTGTATATGTTGATTGGATGTGCCACGAGAGCTTTTCTTTCTTCTCCTCCTTCTTGTTTTTGACCCATCATTCGCGAATAGAAATTACGAGTGGAAACTAAAACAAGACAACGTATTTCCTTTGTCCGTTAAAACTACAATCCACGAGTCTGGTGAACGGGGAGGCCAAACTTAAAATGAGTAAAGCATTACTAGAAGCAGTTGGATGTCAAATCCCCCTAAAAAAGGGAAACCTCGAAACTGCTTCTCTTTCAATGGCTTGTAACTTTGCTCTAAAAAAAATTCAAATGATTTACTGATAAAACGTGCATTGTTAGTTTATCGTCTTATGTTATAGAACGTGATCCTACTTCAGTTGAAAAAACAGTCTTTTTTTAAATTCGTTTTCTGATGTTTTTCTAATAAGCTGGTAAATTCAATAATACATTAAAAGTACAGTAAAATAAACAGTTTTGTAATAAAAATTACAGTGAAAAGAAAACACTTAAACCGCTGAGCTTCTGGAATTCATCTGTGTCACTATTGTAATAGTCTACAGCTTTATAACGGAATATTATATGATTTCTACACTTTGGGTAGTTGATGTTTTGAAAAACAAAAAGCACGTGTTCGAGATACATAAGTTTCAATAAAACGGAAAGGACATAACAACCTTAGACGTTATGGTTTGGGAAGGGAGAAGGGGCAGTAGCAACTCCTATTGGTAGAATTTTTGTGACAATATAAAAAGGAGGGGGACAAGGTATGTGTCCCCCCTGATAAATTCCACCCGGGAAATTCTCTGAGCCCCCCCCCTGAAAACGCCTGGGTTGCAACCAATTACCGTTGTGGTTTGAGGGATATCAGACAAGAGAGTGCATTCATGCAAATAGTAAACAAAATTTGGGAGATAGCTATTTCTTCAAAAAGTGGAAAGGCCCAATAACTGTCTTTGAGATAAAATGACCCCCTACAGCCCCGGAGGTAAGCTTTTAAGTTATAAACAACTGTCTGGGTTATTTGTTATTGGAAGTGTGAATACACATGATGCTGATTTATCCTGTAAAATCTTAATTATTTTATTCTTAATTATCAAAGTGAAAAACATTAAAAAAAATTACAGTAAAGTACAAATTCATTAGCTTTAGAAAAGCATAAGAGTTGAACCTACTTAGGTGCTAATTTCTGCCTCTTTATGAGTTTGATATGTTTAATTTTTGTTTGTTTTGGTTCATTATTTATGATAGATATTGTGTTGTATGTTTGGTAGATATTTTTATTCTATTCTTTTTTCATGGTTGGTTAATGGAGTTCTTTATTTTTTGGAAACGTATTTTGTGCAAAAAGTTTTGTGATTAATTTTTTTTCGTTTTATATTGACAATAGTTTTTTCAGGAGAAAGATGAGCCTCGTCTGAAGTAACAGCCATCCCTTCCATACGAACTTAATACCCCCTGGGCCTAAACTATGACCTTGACCCTAATTCTGGGGTCTGTTTCACCCTAAAAAGCCTTGTTATATGATTAGACGATTTTGAATAGAAGGTATCTCAAAATTCTAGAGACGAACTTTAGGACAATACGACCGTGTGGGTAGCGGTTGGAGAGGGGTAGCTGCCCTATGATCAATGACTCTTACTATATACTCTGATTGAAAAAAATACATTGTGCCAAACATCGTTCTTTAGAGGCACTGCTCTGCGTATGCCTATGATTTTATTTTTTTTGTCGTCGTCGATGTATTGAAAAACAAAAGATACATATAGTTTTCAAATAACCGGAAGTAATAACAGGCTAAGCTTTTATGGTTGGAAAGGAGAAAGGCAGTAGCCAAACTCCTCTTAGTAGTAATTTTGTTGACAATATAAAAATAAAACCAGACTATGCACAAATATTTTGTCAAGAACAATGGTTGCAGTAGACGCAGTCAACAATATCGGTGGATGCTTTGTACAATAACTGTCAAACACCGCCAAGGTATTTTCTGAGCTATATAAAAGCTTCATCTAATATAAGTAAACCAGTGTTTCAGGAGAAAACGTTAGAAAAATTTGGGACAACAATAAAATAGTCAAAACTTAGCGTAAAGAGCAAAGTATCAAGGAGAGCGAAACCTCCTCATACGAAAAAATTTCTGTAGTTTATGTTAAACGTGATCCATACTTTAGTTGAATAAACTTCTTTTATTAATTGTTTCCTGATCGTTTTCTAATAATGCTGGTAAATTTCAATAATAAATTAAATTACAGAAAATAAACAGTTTTGTAAATAAAAATTACAGGAAATAAACACTAAACCGCTGAGCTCTGGCATAATGTTAATTATTTTCAATAGTTCTTACAAGTTATACGGACTATATATGATTACACTTGTCGGATGTTTTGAAAAACTAATAGCACCGCTGTCCGCGATACATATAGTTCAATAAAACGAAAGGACAGAAAATCCTTAGAACTCTTTATGGTTTGGGAAGGGAGAACGGGGCAGTACCAAACTCCTATGGGAGTAATTTTTGACCATATAAAATTTAGGGGGACAAAAGTATTTTGGTCCCCAGCGATAAATTCCACCCGGAAATTCCTCTGGCCCCCCTGAAACGGCTTGGGTTGCACCCCATACCGTGTGGTTTGAGGGTATAGACCAGAGAGTGATTCAATGCCAAAATAGTCAAACAAAATTTGGAGATTAGCTATTTTCTTAAAATAGGTGAAAGCGCCCAATAACTGTCTTTTGAGATAAAAATGACCCCCTACAGCCCCTGGAGGTGAAGCTTTTGAAGCTATAAAAAATGTCTTTTGTTTTATTTGTTATTGGGAGTGTGCATGCATTTTGGCTGGGAAAGGGAAGGACGAATTTTCTGCCGGGAGAATTTTCAATGGAGGAGGAAAGGGCTCCAGGGGAAATTTTCAGAATAAATTTTAAATGCGGTGAATTTGCTTAGATTCAATATACGAAATTCTTTATATGTCTTGCTTTCTGCTTACGATTCAATTTCGCGTCGAGGAGGTTAAGGGGTATATTGTCCGGGTAAATTCCGGGGTTAAAAATAACAATATCAGATAGAAAAAAGATGTTGTGGAAAATGGTTAGTGGTTTAATCAGGTCACAAATTAGACTTATATTTTCATTATTATCGGATTCACTATCTATTGATGGCCAGCCAAAATATGGGGCAAACAAATAATTATTCCATGGTTTTTCCCTATTCCTGCTCTCTTCCTTGGTTACTTTCTACTTACTTAGATTCCAAAACTCCAGGGCGGGCCATCCCCTCGCTCCTCTTTCGGTGCCCATGTTTAACACGACTATGTCAACACTCTTAAACTTAAAACTCCATACTTTGAGATTTTTCAACCGCAACCGTGAAGTCTTTCCCTCAGAAATACACCACCCCCTGCCGCAGTTCAATTGGTCTACAAACACTTCGACTTATAAAAAAAATGTACTGGAATCTCAATTTCGATCAATGAGTCACCTCTGAAGCTTTGCGACAATGAGGCAATAGGTGTGGATGGAAGGAAGGGATAGTCATTTCCTCTACGAAATATAAATTCTCGCTATTTTGGGGTTAAGTAATCTACGTCCTAGCAACAGCGTACACCAGAAGGCTTCCCAGGAAACATAAGGGAGTACATAAACTATTTGGACATTTTGTTTATTATTTCGTTTCCCCTGGCATTTCCCCCACCCCAAAAAAAAATATCACCGGCATTTTTTACTTAATTGGATAACTGGCTCCAGCTTACCACACACTCACTCCCCAAATCAGGTATTTGAAGAAATTACGGCACGGTCAAAAGCCCTATGCATTCCAGAGGCCAGAACCTACTTGCACTTTACGAAGTAAAATTGAAAAAACTGTTTAGTAGATTTTTGACTATGTGAACAAAATGGCTATCAGGATTTTAAGGGTAACTATTCGTATTTTATGTTCATGCGCCGTATATTGGTTTTTAAAAAGTATCTCTATCGATCTATCTAATCTGCAGGATAATTAAACAAAACACATTGCAGCAGGACCCGCTTATACCTCTAACCCCCACATTTAAGTATGGAAATATATAGCCAAATTTATTTCTAAAGTAACGAAGAAACTAACGAAAAAAACTGTGTGTTCCGAATATTACACAGCGTAAACTTGATGGAGTGGCGTATAGACACAAGTTATCAAATCTTTCCCTCCGGAAAATTAAAAAAAAATAAAAACTCACATTAAAACTCTCAAATTTTGAAAGTTTATTTTCACGGGGGGTATTCCATGGGGGGGGGGGGGTAATTTCGTTTTTAATATTTGTTGAGCCAAAATCAAACCTGCATAATTCAAAAACGTTCAAAAATAAAATAAAAAACAAGTTTTCTTAATTGAACGTAAGGAGCGACTGAAAACTGTAAAACCGAACAGAAAAATTACTCCATATATGAAAGGGGCTGTACCATCCTCAACGTCTCTCTCTCTATAATTACGCTAAGTTTTGACTCTTTCTTACAACTCACACATATGCTGATATGATTTCGTAAAATCTTAATTATTTTATTTCTTTCAAATTATAAAAGTGAAAACATTAAAAAAATTCAGTAAAGTACAAATTATATCTAGCTTTTAGAAAGCCAGCAGTTTAGAACCCTACTTAGGTTAATTTCTGCTCGTTCGGGTTTGACTGAGTTTAATTTTTTGTGTGGTTGCGGTTTCATTTATTATTGATAATGATATTTGGTAGTTGTATGTTGGTAGATTATTATTCTATTCTTTTTTCATTTTTGGTTAATGGAGTTCTTTATTTTTGGAACTATTGTGCAAAAAAGTTTTGTGCATAATTTTTTCGTTTATATGATATAGTTGTTGTCAGGGAGAAAGATTTGAGCCTCTTCTGAAGTAAACGCCATTCCTTCCATAAGAACCTTAAATACCCTGGGCATAAAAAAACGATGACATGCCCCTAATCTCTGGGTCTGTTTCACCTAAAAGCCTTGGTATATGATATTTAGACTATTTGAATAGAAAGGGGTTATCTCAAAATTTCTAGAGACGACTTTGGACAATACGACGTAGTGGGTAGGGTGGAGAGGTAGCTGCCTATGATCACTGGACTCTTTACTAGATCCCTCTGATCTGAAAAAAAAATACATTGTGCCAACATCGTCTTACTAGGCACGCTCTGCGCTGCTAGGATTGTATTATTTTTTTGTCGTGATTGTATTAAAAACAAAAGATACATATAGGTTTCATAAAACGGAAAGTACATAACAGGCTTAAGTTTTTTAATGGTTGGGAAAGAGGAAAGGGGCAGTAGCCACAAATCCTCTTAGTAGATAATTTTTGTGACAATATAAAAATACACAGAATATGCAATAATATTTTCAAGAACAAGGCTGTTGCAGTAGGAAGCAGTAAACAATAGCGGTGTCTGCTTTGACAATAAACTTGTCAAACACGCCAAAGGTATGTTTTTAGATATATAAAAGCTTTCTCATTCTAAGATTAGAACCCTTGTGTTCAGGAGACAACGTTAGAAAATTTGGCGACAACAATTAAAAAATAGGCAAAATTAGCGTCTAAAAGAGGACAACGTATCAAGGAGGAGCGAAACCTCTCATCCGAAAATAATTTCTGTTCGTTCTTATGTTATAACGTGCATCCTACTTTCAGTGATAAACCAAGTCTTTTATTTATTTGTTTCTGACGTTTTATAATAATGCTAGGTAAAATTTCAATAACATTAAAATTTAAAGTAAATTAAAACAGTGTTTTCGTAATAAAAATCAGTGAAATAAAACACTTTAAACGCTGAGCTTCCTGAATAATGTCTTATTCAATAGTTCTCTACAGTTATACGGACTATAATTGATGTTACCATCTTGGGTCGTTGATGTTATGAAACTAAAGCACGCGTTCGAGATAATAGTTTTCAATAAAACGGAAAGGAAAAACATACCTTAGACTTTTATGGTTTGGAAGGCGTGAGAAAGGGGCAGTAGCCAAACTCCTATTGGTAGTAATTTTTGACCATATAAAAATTAGTGGGACAAAGTATTTGGCCCCCCTCGCTAAATTCCACCCGGAAATCCTCTGAGCCCCCCTGAAAAACGCTTTTGGGTTGCACCCCATACCGTGTGGTTTGAGGGATATCAGACCACAAGGAGTGCATTTCATTCAAATAGTCAACAAAATTTGGAGATAGTATTTTTCAAATAGTTGAAAGGCCAAATAACGGTCTTTGAGTAAAACGACCCCCTACAGCCATGGAGGTAACTCTATAACTCGTAATTAGCAGACCCATATTACGTCTATATGTCTGTGTATCCTTGGCAAAAGCCAAAACAAGAGACATTCAAGTTTTGTGAATAAAAACCAGTTTTTTGACATGATGCCTATACTGCAATTTCGATAGAGTCGTTTTGGTTTAGAATCGGATTAGCTTAGAAACAAACAAGTCTTGTGACGTCAGTCTTAACATGCCCCTTTTCGACAAAAGAATCATTTGTCTATGCGGCATGGCAGCATAAAACCTGTTTCAAACTGCACAAAAGCGGTGATCCTGTTTTCGACCCGACCCAGAAAAAAGCAGTGATCGATCTTGAATTTTTCAGTTTTCATTTCCAATTTTCAAAGCCGCACGAAGCGTTGACCGCGCGCGGCGTTGAGGAGGGGAACTGGCCCCTTTCGTATACAGACTCATTTCTGTTCGTTTTAAGTTTTAAGTCGCCCTTACTTTCAGTTAAATAACTTGTTTTTTCAATTTATTTTTATGAATATTTGGAATTTAAAGCAATTATCATTTTTAATTCGCATTTTTTATCTGAAAATATTGAAACTCCTTCAAAACTTCCATGAATGTTTTACCTTAATTCCAAGTAGCACTTATTTACAGTTTCTGTGTGTAGAAATTAGTATCAAATATCACCTTTTTGACTGTTAAAATCCACCACAGCTTACCACATGTTTCAACCTAACAATTAAGCCATTCCTGAGATTTGTCACAACCTTTGAAAATTCTGTTCACAGTGTTCAATAGTTTTGGAGTTAGTCAAACACTCTCCTGACTCTTTCCTTAATGTTCAACCTACTATCCTTAGCTTT
>JAPEVW010000923.1:0-33511 GCA_027921565.1 Artemia sinica
CACATTGAAGATGAAACCTAACAAACAGAAGACACTATGAAAAAAAACTATTAATGAAAACGTAACAAAAAAGAAGACACTTTGAAAAATAAACTTTTAAGGTGAAACCTAAAAAAAAAACTTTTGAAAAAAACATTTAAGGTGAAAAAGAACTTTTAAAGTCAAACCTAAGAAAACAGAACACTTTGGAAAATAACATTTAAGTTGAAACGTAACAAAACTGAAGACTGAAAAAAAAACTTTTAAGGCAAAACCTAACAAAACAGAACACTTTAAAAAAAAAAACTTTCAAAATGAAACGTAACAACAAAACAGAACTTTGAAAAAAAAAACAACTTTAAGGTGAAACCCAACAGAAGACACTTTGAAAAAACAACTTTTAAGATGAAACCTAACAAACAGAGGACACTCTAAAAAAGCAACTTTTAAGGTGACCTTGATTTTTATGAATTTGTGTGGGTTTCTATGCAATGCTTATGATTTCTATGAATTGATCTAGAACTTGTGAGACAATTGTCCAGAACTTTGAAAAAAACAACTCTAAGGTGAAACCCAACAAAACAGAAGACACTTTTGAAAAAAAACTTTAAGGTGAAACGTAACAAAACAGAACACTTTGAAAAAAAAAACTTTTAAGGTGAAATGTAACATAACAGAAGCCACTTTGAAAACAATATATTTAAGGTGAAACCCAACAATGTAGAAGACACTTTGAAAAATACTTTAAGGTGAAACCTAAAAAACAGAAGACACTCTGAAAAAAAAACTTTTAAGGTCAAACGTAACAAAACAGAAGACACTTCGAAAAAAAATTAAAGTTGAAACCAAACAAAACAGAACATTAAAAAATGCTTACGACAAGAAAAAAAATTAGGTGAAAGCTAACATAACAGAACACAGTAAAAAAAGTAACAAACTTTGAAAACAAAAACATTTAAGATGAAACCCAACAAAGGTGAAGAGACTGAAAAAAAATAAGGTGAAACCTAAAAAAAACAAAAGACACTATGAAAAAAAAGTTTTAAGGTGAAAAGTAACAAACCAGAAGACAATTTGAAAAAGAACACCTAACAAAACAGAACACTTAGGATAAAAATATTTAAGTTAAGAAAAACTTTTAAGGTGAAACCTAACAAAACAGAAAACTTTGGAAAAAAAACATTTAAGGTGAAAAGTAACAAAACAAAAGATAGGAAATTTTTTTAAGGTTAAACCTAACAAAACAGAACACTTTGAATAAAAATTATAAGGTGAAACGTAAAAAAACATAACTTTGAAAAAAAAAACAACTCTAAGGTGAAACCCAACAAAACAGAAGACACTTTTGAAAAAAAAAGTTTGACACTTTTGAAGACACTTTTGAAAAGAAATGAAAAAAATGAAGACACTTTTGAAAAAAATGAAAAAATGTTTTGTTTTCAAAGTGTCTTCAGTTATGTTAGTATTCACATTTTTTTTCTTATCTTAACTGTTCTTTTTATTAATGTTCTGCTTTGTTAGGTTTCACCTTAAGTTTTTTTTCAAAGTATCTTCTGTTTTGTTACGTTTCACCTAAAAAGTTTTCTTTCAAAATGTCTTCTGCATTCTTGGGTTTCACCTTAAATTTATTGTTTTCAAAGTGTCTTCTGTTATGTTACGTTTCACCTTAAAAGTTTGTTTTTTTTTAAGTGTCTTCTATTTTGTTGGGTTTCACCTTAGAGTTGTTTTTTTTTTCAAAATTCCATTTTGTTATGTTTCACCTTAAAAATTTTTTTTTCATTGTTCTGTTTTGTTAGGTTTCACCTTCAAAGTTCTTTTCCAGTCTTCTGTTTTGTTACGTTTCACCTTAAATTTTTTTCCAAATCGATCTGTTTTGTTAGGTTTCACCTTAAAAGGTCTTTTTCAAAGTGTCTTCTGTTGTTTTTTAGGTTTCACCTTAATTTTTTTCAGTGTCCACCTTTGTTAGGTTTCACCTTATATGTTTTGTTTTCAAAGTGTCTTCAGTTATATTAGCTTTCACTTTAAATTTTTTTCTTACCTTGAGTGTTTTTTTAATGTTCTGTTTTGTTAGATTCACCTTCAGTTCTTTTTCAAAGTGTCTTCTGTTTTGTTACTTTACGACTTAAAAGTTGTTTTTTTTAGTGTCTTCTGTTTGTTAGGTTTCACCTTAAAAAAATTTTTTTTTCAAGGTATTTTCTGCACTGTTAGGCTTCGCCTCAAATGTATTGTTTTCAGAGTGCCTTATGCTATGTTACTTTCAAATTAAAAGATTTTTTTCAAAGTATTTTTTTTTATTACGTTTATCTTGTTTCATCAAGTTTTTTTCAAAAATGTCCTCTGTTTTCTTAGGTTTCACCTTAGAGTTTTTTTTTAAGTTCTGGACAATTGTCTCACAAGTTCTAGATCAATTCACAGAAATCATAAGAATTACATAGAAACCCGCACAATTTCATGAAAAGTCAGGGTCAACCCTGGAAATCCGAACCATACCAAAGTTTTTTTTAAAGTGTCCTTTGTTTGTTAGGTTTCATCTTAAAAGTTTTTTTTTTCAAAGTGTCTTTTGCATTGTTGGGTTTCACCTTAAATGTCTTGTTTTCAAAGTGTCTTCTGTTTTGTTACGTTTCACCTTAAAAGTTTTTTTTTTTCAAAAGTGTCATCTATTTTCTTAGGTTTCACTTTAGAGTTTTTTTTTTTTAAGTTCTGGACAATTGTCTGTATGAATTCATAGAAATCCTAAGCATTGAATAGAAATCCACACAAAATCATGAAAATCAGGGTCAACCCTGGAAATGCAGTCCATACCAAAGTTTTTTTTCAGCGTTCTGTTTTGTTACGTTTACCTTAAAAGTTTTTTTTCAGTCTGTTTTGTTAGGATTCACTTAAAAGTTGTTTTTTTTTATTCTTCCCTTTTGTTATGTTTCACCTTAAATGTTTTTTTTCCAAAGTATTCTGTTTTGTTAGGTTTCACCTTAAGAGATATTTTTTCACCTTAAAGGGTTTTTTTCCAAAGTGTTCTATTTTGTTAGGTTCCGCCTTAAAAGTTTTTTTTTTTTCAAAATGTCACCTGTTTTGTTACGTTTCACCTGAACTTTTTTTCATAGTGTCTTCTGTTTTGTTAGGTTTCACCTTATTTTTTTCTCAGTGTCTTCACCTTTGTTGGGCTTCACCTTAAATGTTTTGTTTTCAAAATGTCTTCAGTTATGTTAGCTTTTACCTTAAATTAATTAAAAAAACTTTATCCACAAAATAAGTTTTTCAAAGAAAAGTAAAGAACTTCATTAAATAAAAAATGAGCAAAAAATCAAATCAAATAATCTACCAAGCGTGAAACTACCACATATCAGCATCGATGAATAAATGAAACCCAAAAAGAACAGAAATTACAATAAATAACCGAGTAAAACTCTAAACGAGCTTAAATTAACATAAGTTGAACATAAAACCCCTATGCCTTCCCAAGGCCAGAACATAATTTGCACTTTACTGAAAAAATATAAATGTTTTTACTTTTACAACTTTAATAAATCAAATAATATTAACATTTTGATTACTAAATATCAGTATATGTATATTAAACTGACAATGCACATTCATTTGTATTTTTTTTTTTCAGTAAAGTACAAATTATGTTCCGGCCTTGGGAAGGCATAGGGGCTTTGAGCCAAACCTGTGTTAGTTTCTGCTCGTTTTGAGTTTTACTCGTTTATTTATTGTAATTTCTGTTCGTTTTGGGTTTCATTTATTTATCGATGCTGATTTGTGGTAGTTTCACGCTTGGTAGGTTATTTGATTTTATTTTGCTCATTTTTTATTTAATGGAGTTCTTTACTTTTCTTTGAAAAACTTATTTTGTTGAAACATTTTTTTTAATTAATTTTTGTTCGTTTTATATTGACATACTCTTTTCAGGGAAAAAGAAAATAATACTTTAAATCTTATCGTTTTTTTTAGAATTTATAGTTTGGCCTGCTATTTGTATGCTGGAGAAAAATCTTCGGCAACTTTTAACAATATACACCCTTTTAAAATTCTGGACACAAATAGTAGTGTTTAATTTAGTTTTATTTTAGTTTCATACCTCCTCTAGTTGACCTGAAATGAAAAACTTGATACCATTCAAAAAAAAAATCTGTTTACTTTCTTTGATAGCTTGGATACACTTACGCTATTTTGATTTGGTTAAATTTTAAGTGCAGAAGTACTCCCGAAAGTTTGAACATAATACCCTAAGTCATTCTTGGGATACTGCTGAGATGCCTTATTGGGAATTAGCATTAACACAGTGCAGTTTGATTTAATCTAAAGACAACATTTAGTTTTTAAACAGAAAGGCAAATGGGAGGGTGTGCGTGGGAGGCGGATTAGTTTCCCTCAAATCACTTTCGACTATTAAAAAGGACATTAGCCCTTTCTATTTTCAATCGAATGCCCCCTTTTCGAAGTTTCTACGACAACTCCTTCGATACGAAGTGCCCTGGTCTAAACAACAATAACAAAATAATACATTATACCCACATCGATCTTTACTATAAAAATGTCAAGCTTTCCAATCACTTTTGACTATTGAAAAAGGGAATAGGCCTTCCGATTTCCAATCGAATGAGCCCTTTTGGGTTTCTACGACAACGCTTTCTATAAACACCTTATATGCCCTTAGGACATAAATTATAACGCTTACGCTAAGGGCTGGGAGGGTGGTTGTCATCCTCTAAGACCTAATTTCCAGAACTTTCACCTACATTTGACGTGTCGGGGAAAATGGTGGATATGGGAGGGGCGTTAGTCGCTCTCCAATCACTTTCAACTATTGAATAAGGCACTTACCCTTTGAATTTCCAATCAAATGAGCCCTTTTGAAGTTTCTACTACAACGCTTTCAATTAAAACCTTATATGCCCCCAGGGCATAACTTACACCCTTGTTCTGAGAGCTGAGGGGGATGTCTTCCTCAAAGACCTAATTTCCAGAACTTTCTGCAATGTTGAAAAAAATTGGCTACCTGAAGAATTTGATTGGATGTGTTTGGCTGAATGGTGGGCGTGAGAGGGGGGCTAGCCCTCCTCCAATCACTTTCAACTATTAAAAAGGGCACTATCCCTCTCAACTTCCAATTGAATGAGCCCTTTTGAAGTTTTTACGACAACTCTATCTATAAAACCTTATATGCCCCCAGGGCATAACTTAAAACCTTTGCCCTGGGGGGTTTTTCATCCTTAAATACAGAAGTTCAAGAACTTTCAACTACGTTGAAAAAATGGCTATATCTAAACTTTGATTGAGTGTGTTTGGGGAAATAGTGGACGTGAGAGGGGGGTTAATTACTCTCCACTCACTTTCGATTATTAAAAAGGGCAATTTAAATTTCCAATCAAATGAGCCCTTCTTAAAATTTATAGAACAACTTTCTATACAAACTTTATATGCCCTCAGGGCATAACTAACAACCCTTGCACTGAAGGCTCTGATGGGGTTATCATCCTAAGCGACCTAATTTCCAGAACTTTCGATTACGTCGGACAAAACAGATATCTTAAAATTTGATTGGATGTGTTTGGGGAAATGGTGGGCGTGAGAGGGGGGTTAGTTGCCCTTTCAATCACTTTTGGTTATTAAAAAGGCAGTAGCCCTTTCAATTTCCAATTGAATGAGCCCTTTTTGAAGTTTCTACAACATTTCTTTCTATAAAAACCTTATATACCCCCAGGGCATAACTTACGACCCTTTCCCTGAGGGCTGTGGGGGTGGAGGAGTTGTCATCCTTAGAGACCTAATTTCCAAAATTTTCAACTACGTTGAATAAAGTAGCTATTTAAAAATTTTGATTGGATGTGTTTGGGGAAAAGCCTGGCGTGAGAGGGGTATTAGTTGCCCTCAAATCACTTTCGAGACTATTAAAAAGGGCACTAGCCCTTGAATTTCCAATTGAATGAGCCTTTTTTCAAGATTTCAATAAAAAAACGTGTATGCTCCCAGGGCATAACTTATAACCCTTGCCCTGAAGACTGTGGGGGGAGTGTCATCCTTTAATACATAATTTCTAGAACTTTCAACTACGTTGAACAAAATGGCTATTCTAAACTTTGATTTAAAGTGTTTGGGGAAATGGTGGGCGTGAGAGGGGGGTTAATTACTCTCCACTCACTTTCGACTATTAAAAAGGGCAATTTCAATTTCCAATCAAATGAGCCCTTTGAAATTTCTACAAAAACTTTCTATATAAACCTTATATGCCCCAGGGTATAAATTACAACCCTTGCACTGAGGGCTCTTATGGTGTATTCTAAGAGACCCCAATTTCCAGAACTTTCGACTACGTTGAACAAAATGGATATCTCAAAATTTGATTGGATGTGTTTGGAGAAATGGCGGGCGTAAGAGGGGCTTAGTTGCCCTTCAATCACTTTTGACTATTAAAGGGCACTAGCCCTTTCAATTTTAAATAAATTAGCTCTTTTTGAAGTTTCTGCGACATCCTCTTTCTATAAAAAACCTCATATGCCCCCAGGGCATAATTTACGACCCTTGCCCTGAGGGCTTTGGGGGTGGAAGAGCTGTCATCCTTAAAGACCTAATTTCCAAAACTTTCAACTACGTTGAATAAAATGGCTATCTAAAAATTTTGATTGGATGTGTTTGGGGAAAGGTGGTCGTGAGAGGGGTGTTAGCCTATTAAAAAAGGGCACTAGCCCCTTGAATTTCCAATAGAATTGGCCTTTTTTCAAGATTTCAATAAATACCTATATGCCCCCAGGGCATAACTTATAACCCTTGCCGAGAAGACTGTGGGGGGAGTGTTCTAATCAAAGATATAATTTCCTGAACTTTAAATGGCGTAGAACAAAATGGCTATCACAAAATTTTGATTAAATGTTTTTGAGGAAATGGTGGGCGTGGAAGGGGTGTTAGTTTGCCTTCCAATCACTTTCAATAATTAAAAATGGCACTAGTCATTCCAATTTCCAATCGAATGAGCCCTTTTTGAAGTTTCTACGACAACGCCTTCTATAAAAACCTTATATGCCCCAAGGGCATAACTTACAACCCTTGCCCTGAGAGCTGTGGGGGGGTTGTCATCTTCAAAGACCTAATTTCCAGAACTTTGGACTACGTTGAACAAAATGGCTATCTTAAAATGTTGATTGGATGTGTTTGGTGAAAAGGTGGGCGTGAGAGGGGGGTTAGTTGCCCTCCAATTACTTTTGTCTAATAAAAAGGGCACTAGCCCTTTGAATTTCCAATCGAATGAGCCTTTTTTGAAGTTTCTACGACAATGCTTTCTATAAAAACCTTATATGCCCCCAGGGCATAACTTACAACCCTTGTCCTGAGGGCTGTGGGGAAGTGTCCTCCTCAAAAACATAATTTCTATGTGGAAATCAACTACGCTGAACAAAATGGCTATCTAAAAACTTTGATTGGATGTGTTTGGGGAAAAGGTGGGCGTGAGAGGGGGATTAGTTGCCTTCAAATCACTTTCTAGTATAAAAAGGGCACAAGACTTTTGAATTTTCAATCGAATGAGCCCTTTTTCAAGTTTCTACGACAAAGATTTCAATAAAAACTTATATGCCCCAGGGCATAACTTATAACCCTTGCCCTGAAGACCTTGGGGGGAGTGTAGTGCTCAAAGGTATAATTTCCTGAACTTTAAACTGCGTGGAACAAAAAGGCTATTTCAAAATTCTGATGGGATGAGTTTGGGGAAATGGTGGGCGTGGAAGGGGTGTTAGTTGCCTTCCAATCACCTTCGACTATTAAAAAGGGCACTAGCCATTTCAATTTCTAATCGATTGAGCCCTTTTCGAAGTTTTTACGACAACGCGTTCTATAAAAGCCTTATGTGCCCTCAGGGCATAACTTACAACCCTTGTCCTGAGGGCTGTGGGAGGGTTGCCATCCTCAAAGACCTAATTTCTAGAACTTTCAACTACGTTGAACAAAAGGGCTATCTCAAAATTTTGATTGGATGTGTTTGGGGAAAAGGAGAGCGTGAGAGGGGGGTTAGTTGCCCTCCAATCACTTTCAACTATTAAAAAGGGCACTAGCACTTTGAATTCCCATCGAATGAGCCTTTTTTGAAGTTTCTACGACAACGCTTTCTATAAAAACCTTATATGCCCCCATGGCATAACTTAAAACCCTTGCCCCGGTTGTGATGGAGTTACCTCCTCAAAAACATATTTTCTATCTGGAAATCAACTGCGCTGAACAAAATAGCTATCTCAAAATTTTGATTGGAGGTGTTTCGGGAAATAGTGGGCATGGAAGGGATGTTAGTTGCCTTTCAATCACTTTCGACTTTTAAAAAGGGCACAAGCCACTCCAATTTCCAATTGAATGAGCCCTTTTCGAAGTTTCTATGACAACTTCTTCGATACGAAGTGCCCTGGTCTAAAGAAAAAAAATAATAAATAATACATTGTGCCAACTTAGTTGCCTTCCAATCACTTTCGACTATTAAAAGGGCACAAGCCACTCCAATTTCCAATTGAATGAGCCCTTTTCGAAGTTTCTACGACAACTTCTTCGATACTAAGTGCCCTGGTCTAAAGAAAAAAAATAATAAATAATACATTGCGCCAACATCGTTCTTATATGCCCCCAGGGCATAACTTAAAACCCCTTGCCCTGAGGGTTGTGGGGGAGTGACCTCCTCAAAAACATAGTTTCTATCTGGAAATCAACTACGCTGAACAAAATTGCTATCTCAAAATTTTGATTGGATGTGTTTGGGGCAATAACGCACGTGGAAGAGAGGCTAGTTGCCCTCCAGTCACTTTCGACTGTTAAAAAGGGCACTAGCAACTCCAATTTCCAGTCAAATGAGCCCTTTTTGAAGCTTCTACGAGAACTCCTTCGATGCGAAGTGCCCTGGTCTAAAACCAAGAAAAAAAAAATAATACATTGTGCCAACATCGTTCTTTACTTAGGCAGCGCTATTTGCGCTGCCTAAGTAAAGGCAGCGCAATTATTTTAGGTGGTGGCCACCACCTTGATGGTGGTGAGTTGGTGCCTCTTGAAGTGGGGGGAGGTAGGGTCCTTGCGGGGGGGAGGGTTGGGGTCCCTGGAAGTGGGGGGAGGGGTTCGTGGAGTAGGGCCTCGGTGCGGGACTTAGGTCCCCAGTGTGGGACTACGGGCCCTGGGGGGGGGGACTTGGGGGTTCTATAATAGGGACGTGGAGCCCAACCACCAGAAGAAATTTTCTGTCCAGTATGCATCTCAAATCATCGTGGTATGCATATTCTCAGCCGGATGCCATAAATGATACCCCGAAACGGATCACCGTAACACCTACCAAAAATCTAATTGATAAATCGAATGTGCAAATAACTTGTTGAAAATTGTGACGCTAATCATCAGTTTGCCAATGTCTCGGAAACAATACATTGAATGTATTTCTAAAATCATAATATATTTCAATGGCTTGTTGGCTCAGTCGAGTAACGTGTTCCTTCTTTTACATTAGCAAATCATGGGTCTCACGTTCACTTGTACTTGTAGCAGGACTCGTTTTGGGTTTCATTTATTCTTTAATAGTAATTTCTGGTCGTTTTGAGTTTGAATTTTAACAGGTATTTGTATCTACTGAGCTTAAGTTTAAAATGGCCTTTACTTTTCTTTGAAAAACTTATTTTTCGGAAAGTTTTTTTTAATTTATTTTTGTTCGTTTTTTGATTGCAAAAAGTTTCAAGTTTTTATGGCATGGGGGGGGGGCTAGTCACCCTCCAATCTCTTTTGACTCTTAAAAAGTGAACAAGAAGATTTCAATTTTCAGTCAAATGAGACCTCTCCAAAGTTTATACGAGCATCCCTTCCATAAGAAATAATTGGAAGGATTCGGAGAATCCTTAAATTACAACTCTTCCCCTGAGGGCTGTGGGGGAGTTGTCATCCTCAAAGACCTAATTTCCAGAACTTAAAACTACGTTTAATAAAATGGCTGTCTCAAATTTTGATTGGATGTGTTTAGGGAAAAGGTGGGCGTCGGGGGGGGGGGGGCTAGTTGCCCTCAAATCACTTTCGACTATTAAAAAGGGCACTAGCCCTTTGAATTTCCAATCAAATGAGCCTTTTTTGAAGTTTCTACAACACCGCCTTCTATAAAAACCTTATTTGCCCCCAGGGCATAACTTACAACCCTTGCCCTGAGGGTTGTGGGGGATTGTCCTCCTCAAAAATATTTTCTATCTGGAAATCAACTATGCTGAACGAAATCGCTATCTCAAAATTTTGATTGGATGTATTTGAGGAAATGATCGGCGTGGGGGGGAGGCAGTTGCCCTCCAATCACTTTCGACTATTAAAAAGGGCACTATCCCTTTGAATTTCCAGTCGAATGAGCTTTTTTTGAAGTTTCTACGACAACGCCTTCTATAAAAACCTTATAAAACCCCAGGTCATATCTTAAAACCCTTGCCCTGAAGGTTGTGGGGAGTGTCCTCCTCAAAAACATATTTTCTATCTGGAATCAACTACGCTGAACAAAAAATGGCTATCTCAAAATTCGATTGGATGTGTTTGGGGAAATGATGGGTGTCGGGGGGGGGGGGGTCTAGTTGCACTCCAATCCCTTTCAACTATTAAAAAGGGCACTAGCCCTTTAATTTCCAATCGAATGAGCCTGTTTTGAAGTTTCTACGACAACGCCTTCTATAAAAACGTTATATGCCCCCAGGGCATAACTTAAAACCCTTGCCCTGAGGGTTGTGGGGGAGTGTCCTCCTCAAAAAAAAAGTATTTTCTATCTGGAAATCAACTACGCTGAACAAAATGGCTATCTAAAAATTTTTGATTGGATGTGTTTGGGGGAATGATTTACGTGGGTGGGGGGGGGGGAGGGCGAGTTGCCCTCCAATAATTTCGACTATTAAAAGGGCGCTATCCCTTTAATTTCCAATTGAATGAGCCTGTTTTGAAGTTTTCTACGACAACGCCTTCTATAAAAACCTTATATGCCCCCAGGGTATAACTTATAACCCTTGCCCTAAGGTTGTGGGGGAGTATCCTCCTCAAAAATATATTTTTTATCTGGAAATCAACGACGCTGAACAAAATGGCTATCTAAAAATTTTGATTGGATGTGTTTGGGGAATGATTTGCGTGGGGGGGGGGCGAGTTGCCCTCCAATAATTTTCGACTATTAAAAAAGGGCGCTATCCCTTTAATTTCCAATTGAATGAGCCTGTTTTGAAGTTTTTACACAATGCCTTCTATAAAAACCTTTTATGCCCCCAGGGCATAACTTAAAACCCTTGCCCTGAGGGTTGTGGGGAGTATCCTCCTCAAAAAATATATTATCTATCTGGAAATCAACTACGCTGAACAAAATGGCTATCTCAAAATTTTGATTGGATGTGTTTGGGAGAATGATGGGCATGGGGGGGGGGCTAGTGCCCTCCAATCATTTTTCACTATTAAAAAGGGCACTAGCCCTTTCATTTCCAATCGAATGAGGCTGTTTGAAGTTTCTACGACAAACTCTTTCTATAAAAACCTTGTATACCCCCAGGGCATAACTTAAAACCCTTGCCCTGAGGGTTGTGGGGACTGTCCTCCTCAAAAATATATTTCTATCTTGAAATCAACTACGCTGAACAGAATGGCTAACTGAAAATTTGATTGATGTGTTTTGGGGAAATGATGGGCGTGAGGGGGGGGGAGGGGGGCTAGTTTACACTCCAATCACTTTCGACTATTAAAAAGGGCACTAGCTCTTTAATTTCAATCGAATGAGCCTGTTTTGAAGTTCTTACGACAAACGCCTTCTATAAAAAACCTTATATGCCCCCAGGGCATAATTTAAAAAAACCCTTGCCCTGAGGGTTGTTGGGGGAGTATCCTCCTCAAAAATATATTTCTGCTGGAAATCAACTACGCTGAACAAAATGGCTATCTCAAAATTTTATTGGATGTGTTTGGGGAAATGATGGGCGTAGGGGGGGGGCTAGTTACACTCCAATCACTTTCGACTATTAAAAAGGGCATTAGCTCTTTAATTCCAATCGAATGAGCCTGTTTTGAAGTTACTACGACAACGCCTTCTATAAAAACCTTATATGCCCCCAGGGCACAACTTAAAACCCTTGCCCCCAGGGTTATGGGGGAGTATTCTCCTCAAAAATATATTTTCTATCTGGAAATCAACTACGCTGAACAAAATGGCTATCTCAAAATTTTGATTGGATGTGTTTGAGGGGAATGATGGGCGTGGGGGGTGGGGGGCTAGTTGCCCCTCCGATCATTTTCGACTACTAAAAAGGGCACTAGCTCTTTAATTTCCAATCGAATGAGCCTGTTTTGAAGTTTCTACGACAACGCCTTCTATAAAAACCTTATATGCCCCCAGGGCATAACTTAAAACCCTTGCCCTGAGGGTTTGGGGGAGTGTCCTCCTCAAAAATATATTTTCTATCTGGAAATCAAACTACGCTGAACAAAATGGCTATTTGAAAATTTTGATTGTATTTGTTTGGAAATGATTGGCGTGGGGGGGGGAAGGGAGGGTAGTTACACTCCAATCACTTTTCGACTATTAAAAAGGTCACTAGCTCTTTAATTTCCAATCGAATGAGCCTTTTTTTGAAAGTGTCTACGACAATGCTTTCTATAAAAACCTTATATGCCCCCAGGGCATAACTTACAACCCTTGTCCTGAGGGCTGTGGGGGAGTGTCATCCTCAAAAACATAATTTCTATGTGGAAATCAACTACGCTGAACAAAATGGCTATTTAAAAACTTTGATTGGATGTGTTTGGGGAAAAGGTGGGCGTGAGAGGGGGATTAGTTGCCTTCAAATCAATTTCCACTATAAAAAGGGCACTAGACTTTTAAATTTTCAATCGAATGAGCCCTTTTTCAAGTTTCTACGACACAAAGATTTCAATAAAAACTTATATAACCCCCAGGGCATAACTTATAACCCTTGCCCTAAAGACCTTGGGGGGAGTGTACTGCTCCAAGATATAAATTTCCTGAAACTTTAAACTGCGTGGAACAAAAAGGCTATTTCAAAATTCTGATGGGTTGAGTTTGGGGAAATGGTGGTGGGCGTGGAAGGGGTGTTAGTTGCCTTCCAATCACCTTCGACTATTAAAAAGGGCACTAGCCATTTCAATTTCTAATCGAATGGGCCGTTTTCGAAGTTTTACGACAACGCGTTCTATAAAAGCCTTATGTGCCCTCAGGGCATAACTTACAAACCCTTGTCCTGAGGGCTGTAGGCGGGATGCCATCCTCAAGACCTAATTTCCAGAACTTTCAACTACGTTGAACAAAAAGGGCTATATCAAAATTTTTATTGGATGTGTTTGGGGAAAAAGGAGAGCGTGAGAGGGGGTTAGTTGCCCTCCAATCACTTTCAACTATTAAAAAGGGCACTAGCACTTTGAATTCCCAATCGAATGAGCCTTTTTTTTGAAGTTTCTACGACAACGCTTTCTATAAAAACCTTATATGCCCCCATGGCATAACTTAAAACCCTTGCCCCGGTTGTGATGGAGTTACCTCCTCAAAAC
The DNA here is from genome assembly GCA_027921565.1 of Artemia sinica. Taxonomy (NCBI): domain Eukaryota; kingdom Metazoa; phylum Arthropoda; class Branchiopoda; order Anostraca; family Artemiidae; genus Artemia; species Artemia sinica. The sequence goes on from JAPEVW010000923.1 coordinate 13,495, forward strand.
ATATTTTCTATCTGGAAATCAACTACGCTGAACAAAATGGCTATCTCAAAATTTTAATTGGAGGTGTTTCGGGAAATAATGGGCATGGAAGGGATGTTAGTTGCCTATCAATCACTTTCGTCGACTTTTAAATAGGGCACAAGCCACTCCAATTTCTAATTGAATGAGCCCTTTTCGAGTTTCTATGACAACTTCTTCGATACGAAGTGCCCTGGTCTAAAGAAAAAAAATAATAAATAATACTTGTGCCAACATCGTTCTTATATGCCCCCAGGCATAACTTGAAACCCCTTGCCCTGAGGGTTGTGGGGGAGTGACCTCCTCAAAAACATATTTTCTATCTGGAAATCAACTACGCTGAACAAAATGCTATCTCAAAAAATTTTGATTGGATGGGTTTTGGGGCAATAATGGACATGGAAGAGGGCTAGTTGCCCTCCAGTCACTTTCGACTATTAAAAACGCACTAGCTACTACAATATCCAGTCAAATGAGCCCTTTTTGAAGCTTCTACGAGAACTCCTTCGATACAAAGTGCCCTGGTCTAAAACCAGAAAGAAAAATAATACATTTTGCCAACATCGTTCTTTACTTAGGCAGCGCTGTTGCGCTGCCTAAGTAAAGCAGCGCAATTATTTTAGGTGGTGGCCACCACCTTGATGGTGGTGAGTTGGTGCCTCTTGAAGTGGGGGGGGGGGGAGGGTTGGGTCCTTGCGGGGGGAGGGTTGGGGTCCCTGGAAGTGGGGGGAGGGGTTCATGGAGTAGTGCCTGGGTTTCGGGACTTAGGTCCCCAGTGTGGAACTTCGGGCCCTGGTGGGGGACTTGGGGTTCTATAAAAGGGACATGGAGCCCAACCACCAGAAGAAATTTTCTGTCCAGTATGCATCTCAAATCATCGTGTGGTATGCATATTCTCAGCAGGATGCCATAAATGATACCCCGAAACGAATCACCGTAACACCTACCAAAAATCCAATTGATAAATCGAATGTGCAAATAACTTGTTGCAAAATTGTGACGCTAAACATCAGTTTGCCAATGTCTCGGAAACAATACATTGAATGTATTTCTAAAATCATAATATTTTTCAATGGCTTGTTGGCTCAGTCGAGTAACGTGTCTTTCTTTTACCTTAGCAAATCATAGGTCTCACGTTCACTTTTACTTGTACTTGTAGCAGGACTCAAGCATCTCCGCTCTCCTTGGCGTCCAGTAGCTTCGTCATTGTAGTAAGCCAAGAGTCTCGGTCGTTTGCGAGTGGCTCAATCAAATCGAGCCAGGACTTTTCCCATCTTCGTCCATACTTCTTGAAGCCAACTATTGGGTCTAGGTCAGCCTTGATACAGACGAGCCACGTTTTCTTTTGTCCCCATGTCGCTTTTTCCATCCCAAAAGAGGTGTACATCTGAGGGCTTTGTTGACAAAGGTGTGGTGTGGGCGGCGATGTTTATGGCCGAACCATCAGAGTCTTCTTTGTTTAATTATTAATTAAAGAAACTTTCCGAAAAATAAGTTTTTCAAAGAAAAGTAAAGGCCATTTTAAACTTAAGCTCAGGAGATACAAATACCTGTTAAAATTCAAACTCAAAACGACCAGAAATTACTATTAAAGAATAAATGAAACCCAAAACGAACAGAAATTAAATAAACAATTCATAGCAAAAAACATACAACAAGTAATAATATAAATGAATAAATAGATCTTAAAGCGAGTAATGCTTAGATGAATATGAAAATCAAGCTTAAAACGAAACAAATATTTTTGCTATTAAAGTATAAATGAAACTTAAAACGAACAGAAATTAAATAACAATCAATGCGAACAAACATACAATATATATTAATGTAAATGAATATATAAATCTTAAAACGAGTGAAACTTAAATTGAATATGCAAATCAAGTTTGAATCGAATAAAAGTAACTACAAACAAGAGTTTGTGTATCGCCTCACTGCAGAAGCCTAAAACCTACTGCGTCATTGGCGCTTTACTGAAAAAAATTCTTTCATTAATTAAGATTTTAGGGAATAAATATCAGCATATGTATACTAAATTGACAGTGCCTTTTTTTTCAGTAAACTCATTTGCATTTTTTTTCAGTAAAGTACAAATTATATTCTGGCTTTTAGAAAGCATAGGGGTTTTGAACCCTACTCATATTAATTTATGCTCGTTTTGAGTCTGACTCTAATATTTATTTTAATATTTGTTCGTTTTGGGTTTCATTTATTTATTGATACTGATTTGGGGTAGTTGTATGCTTGGTAGATTATATGATAGTCCGGACGCCAGGTGTTGAAAGTGTGAATCATACCACGACGGAATGGGGCTGCTACGCCCCCAGGTCATATCTTAAAACCCTTGCCCTGAAGGTTGTGGGGAGAGTGTCCTCCTCAAAAACATATTTTCTATCTAGAAATCAACTATTTTCGCTGCTGAACAAAATGGCTATCTCAAAAATTTTGATTGGATGTGTTTGGGGAAATGATGGGCATCGGGGGGGGGGGGGGGGGGGGGGGTAGTTGCACTCCAATGACTTTTGACTATTAAAAAGGGCACTAGCCCTTTAATTTCCAATCGAATGAGCCTGTTTTGAAGTTTCTACGACAACGCCTTCTATAAAAACCTATATGCCCCCAGGGCATAACTTAAAAACCCTTGCCCTGAGGGTTGTGGGGGAGTGTCCGCCTCAAAAATATATTTTCTATTTGGAAATCAACTACGCTGAACAAAATGGCTATCTCAAAAGTTTGATTGGATGTGTTTGGGGAAATGATTGGCGTGGGAAGGGAGGGGGGCTAGTTACACTCCAATCACTTTTGACTATTAAAAAGGGCACTAGCCCTTAAATTTCCAATCGAATGAGCCTGTTTTGAAGTTTCTATGACAACGCCTTCTATAAAACCTTATATGCCCCCAGGGCATAACTTAAAACCCTTGCCCTGAGGGTTGTGGGGGAGTGTCCTCCTCAAAATATATTTTTTATCTGGAAATCAACTACGCTGAACAAAATGGCTATCTGAAAATTTTGATTGGATGTGTTTGGGGAAATGATGGGCGTGGGGGGAGGAGGGCTAGTTACACTCCAATCACTTTCGACTATTAAAAAGGGTACTAGCTCTTTAATTTCCAATCGAATGAGCCTGTTTGAAGTTTCTACGACAACGCCTTCTATAAAAACCTTATATACCCCCAGGGCATAACTTAAAACCCTTGCCCTGAGGGTTGTGGGGGAGTATTCTCCTCAAAAATATATTTTGTATGTGGAAATCAACTACGCTGAACAAAATGGCTATCTCAAAATTTTGATTGGATGTGTTTGGGGGAATGATGGGCGTGTGGGGGGGGGCTAGTTGCCCTCCAATCATTTTCGACTATTAAAAAGGGTAGTAGAACTCTCGATTTCCAATCGAATGAGCCCCCTTTGAAGCTTCTACGACGACCCCTTCCATAGAAGTGCCTCTGGGAAAAAGATAAATAATAAATAATAATAAAATATTTGAGCCGTATGGCCTTTACTATAGGCAACGCTACAGCGTTTCCTCTTATAGTGGCCAAATTAGAACGCTGATAGCAGATTTGCGGAGTTCAACATTACTTACACGATCTCGGAGTTTAGTGCCAATGATTCTCCTTAAACATGAATGGTTAAATACGTTGAGGGCTTTAATGTCGGATGCTTTTATAGTCCATGTCTCACAGCCGTATAGTAAGACAGACCGAACAAGGGCCTGGTAAATCCTTATTCTTGTCTTCAGACGAACATTTTTCTGGTTCCATAGAGAGTGATTTAGCTGAGTGAAGACTCCAGTTGCTGAAGCAATTCTGACTGTATTTCTGATGTGCATCCTCCTATTGGGTCTACCAGAGAGCCTAGGTACTTAAATTCATGTGTCTCGTCTATGGGCGAGACAATTCCATAAAATCAATGGAAAGTTGCTTAGAAGCTAAAAATATGTCATTCGAAAAGAAAACTTAGAATGAAAACAATGTCGTCTTTTCTTTTATAATGAAGCAATGCTTAAGATAAGGTCCAGAAGCCCCGTCAGAATGTTGGCATTCTTACAGAAAATTTCTTATCAGAGACCTCAAGATATGTCTGTTGTATAGTTGGCAGTGTGTATTATGGGGTTGTGTATTGACGTATGGTTGGCTATGTGTGTAATTATATGGTTGGTTATGTGTCTAGTTGTATGATGGGGTAATGTCTGCTCGGAAGGATAGGCCACTTGTATTGTGGGAGACAGGGCCGCCTGTAGTGCATCCAGGGGGTACTGTGTGCTTAAACTGCATACGCAATAAGGGGTTACTGTCTGCTAGTATATAATAATATAAAAATGGGGGACTGTTTGCTAGTACGTATTAATACAATAAGGGGGTACTGTATGCTAGTATGTATTAATACACTAAGAGAGTACCGTCTGTTAGTACGTAGTAATAAAATAAGGGGGTACTGTGTGCTAGTACGTGTTAATATAATAAGGGGGTACTGTCTGCTTGGAATAGGGCACCGCTTATAGGGTGGTAGTACTGTCTTGTACCTTAGATTGACACAATAAGGGGGGTACTGGCCTCGTGTAGTGCATACAGGGATCCCGGGGTACTGCTCGCTTGTAGTGCATGCAGTATGTATTGATGGAAAAGAAAACTTGTCGCCATACATAACTGCAATTGACAATAGTGTCATCGATGACTTTGATTATGTAGGTGGCAACACTGGGGAAATCACCGTTAAACCTTTTTCATGATCATAAATCACTATTGAAGAAAAGAGTCGCGGCTATGGGCCCGCTTCAACGTATTAGGCTAATTCAAGACTATTTATATATGTGGAAAATTCCCCCCCGACAGAAAACTTCAGCCACAAAAAACTTCCACCAGATCCCCCCCCCCCAACAATCGCCTTATGAAATGATAAAATTTTCTGTTTAGTAAATTCCTGTCGGTGGATATCATTTTTCCTACCATAGCAGTTTTCGTTTGTGATTATTTTTATGGTGTCCCAACCCAAGGAATGGACAAAAGTGTTATCTTAAGTACTTTATTGGTTTCCTGAACACTGAAATTAGTGACTCTTTAAGTGGCTCCTACTTAGTACCCCCTGGTATGTGTGGCACATTGAGAGCCGTCTCTAGAGTTGGTTTCAACCAGGGAAAAATTTCATTACACCCCATCCAAACTCAAATATTAGCAAAAAAGCCGAATCAAAATGATAAATTTGATCAAAGTGGGATCCCCAGCCCCCTCTTAAGCCATGGAGCCTGAAGCCACTACCCCAACCCCTTTCAAACGTATCTGGGTGCAGTCCCCACAACCCTAGGAATAATAATATCATTTGTGGTATGATTACACGATATCTACTACGCACCCCTAGGCATAGCCTATATGTATCTGACCATTTACACCTCCTTACACCAAACACACAATATTATACATACCGTTAGATGCATTTGCCAATAAAAATGGTAATATGCACAATTTACGGACCTTCCTAAATGGGATGAAAGAAGTCTCAAGTCACCCTAGAGTAATAGTTATTAGACCCCTCCGATTAATTCCAAATAAATGGCTTATAAAATTTCAAATTTGACAGACGAAGGGACATAAAAGGTCATTTAGAAAGGGCGTGGCAAGAGGTTAATAACCAATTAATTACCTTCGACTCTCTAAAAGGGCGAAAGAATATTTAATTTTGGTACTAGACGTGATCTCCCAGTCCTGCTTCTCTCAGTTATTCCTGTGTTACAAACTTTTGACAATCGTTATGCACAAAACGTGTTTCGATTTAGTTCAACACACCCCTCAATAAAGCCGTAACCAGGATTTTTTTTTCGTAGGGGGTTTTACTCCCAAAAAAACTTTCGGGGGGGGGGGGGGGGGGGGGGGACACAAAAAAAAAAAACGCATACACAATTTGTTTATATCCATTTTGTTACGTTTTCACGAGTAAGACAAACATTTTGTTGGGGGGGGGGGAGGGGTTCTAACCCCCCTCTGGGTACGGCCTTGCCCCTCACAACATTCTCTAAAAGGCTCACCTGAATGTCCTTTGTCGTCTTAGAAAATAAAGTTCAAACATGCATACCTCTCTCAATAACATATACTATGTGTAAACAATGAATGAATTGCCTATCTTACATCCCTTGTCCTGAGGATTGTGAGGAGAGTAGTATCCTATCTAGATATGATATTACTGAGGAGGTTGACATCCCCAAAAGCATAATTACTGGACCTTTCAACAAGGCTGAACAAAATGGGTCTCTTAAAATATCGATCAGATATGTTTTTGAGGAATGAAGGCTTGGGGTGGTGGCTGATTGCAATCCATTCATTTTTACTCTTGAAAAGGGCACTAAAACTTCCGACTTCCAATCAAGTGTGTTCCATCCGATCCAAGTCTTATGCGACCACAAAATCCATAAAAAACCTTATATGCCCCTGGTCACAGCTTAAAACCCTTCCCCATTGTCTCTGGGGGATTGTGTCAACCCTAAAGACATTGTTAGATGATTTTTGGTCTATTGGTAACAAAACGGCTATCTCTCAATTTTCAATTGAATTCGTTTCGGGAAAAGAGGATGTCAGGGAGGGGGAGGGCTAGTTGCTCTTCATTCTGTTTGATTCCTAAAAGGGAACTAGAACTATGCATATCCAATCAAATAGGTCTCTTTAAAGTTCAAGCGACCATCTCTTTCATAAGAACCTTATATGCCCCTGTAGTATAACTAACAACCCTTACCCCCAGACTTTGGGGTTTTCTGTCAACCGCAAAGACCTTATCATATGATATTTGGACTACTTTTGAACAAATGCCAATCACAAATCTATATCGGATGTATTTGTGGAAAATACGACGTGGGGGGTGGTTGCCCTTTGATCACTTTGACTTATAAAAAAGCATTAGAACGGTTGATTTTCAATCAAATGAGCCCAATCTGGAGTTTTACGACCACCCTTTCATAAGAACCTTATATGTCCTTTGGGCGTACCTTACAGCCCTTACGTTGAGGGATATTGGGGGGGGGGGTCATCCTGAAAGACATTATTTCCAGACAATTCAACTACGCTGGACAAAATGGCTATCTCTAAAATTTTGGTTAGGTGTGTTTTTGAGAGTTGAAAGAAGTAGGGAGAGGGGTGGTTTGTCCTCATATCACTTTGACTAACTTTTTTAAAAGGGCGTTAGTCCTTTCAACTTCCAATTGAACGAGCGTTTTTCGAAGTTTCTACAATAAAGAGTGACCATTTCAAATTTTCTATCAGATGCATTTTGGGAACATACGAGACTTCTGATTACCAATCAATGCGTCCCCCGAATTTTATACGATATCTCTTTCTATATAAACCTTATATTCCCCCAGGCCCAACTTACAACCCTTGACCTAAGGGCAATGTGGAGGGGGGGGGGGGGCTGTCATCCTGTAGCGATGAATGAATGATATTTGTGGCTATAAGAAAATATTAGCGATAAAAGAAAAGGACTGGGCTTAATTGTGGTCATAAATATTGACCGCGTCAAATCTAATATCGTACCTTGAAGCTGTGAACTTACACCTTATAAGTTCTCCGATAGCGCCGCTTATAGCGCTAAAGATCGTGCCAACAAGGCCTACGCCACCCGCAATTAATGAGAGAAAATAAAATGTGTAGCCATATAGATGTGACCTCTTCTCCTCGAGCTATCTGGAGATCAGATTCCTTGGGAACGTGCCTTTGGAGACATGCGAACTAATTAACTGTCGTTAGGCTAGATACAGACATATAAAATAAAATAAACACAAAATAGAAAAAACAATGGTTTTATTGAGACTTACATGTTTAGGTGTACAGCAATGAGTCACTTCAAATGACAGCAAAAAATAACCAAGTCTCTACAATGACTGCATAATAACTTGAATCGCAAGCCCAAATACCAATATATTCTGCTCTGAATGATCCTGAATCTCATTTACGAATACTTTTTTAAAAAGCACTTTTACCCCACTATCAAACGTAGTTTTTTGTCCTGCGCTGTAAGAACTGGCTCACGATTGGCTCAGGTGACCCAAGGATGCGAACCCTTCGTCCAATAAATTGTTTTAAATATTTCTGATGATTCCAACGTTCACACGGTTCTTATCATTTAAACTTCCTTAGAAATATTGTGCGTAGCATCTTTTTTATTGCCCACTGTCTTAGCGAAATCCAAAGCTTGGATAGCGCCGTTCTTTGTCTGAGGCTATCTGCAATTTTCTCTTTGCTGATTAAGGACTTTTCTCTTTTGAAACTAGATTTAACTTAATTGAAGGAAATCGAAATTATCTTTAGAAAGAAGGAACTTTACTTTGGTATTTTAAATATATCGCATTTTGCTCACGGTACATATTACCCTTCCCATCATTTAATGACGTCCCGTCATTATGACTTGCTTGCCTTTGGGCTTTTGAAATTTTCGCAATTTATTAACTATTTCTTCTACATAATTATTTCATATTTATGTTATGGCTTAATCAGAAGTGCTAAAAATTTTCTCTATTACTTTTCTTATTTTATTCTACATCCCTATCTAAAGTTCATCTACCGGACTAAGATTATTCATGGTTCTAGGCTAGCTACTTTACTAAAGATTTTTTTTTCTACATCTAACACTGATTACTTTCCAACAAGGTTGGGGCTATTCTACCTCCACATAAGATTTTTTTTTGAATTCACTTTTTACAAGGCTTTTTTTTTTATTTTGCTGTCTATATGGCACACTACCTTCTATCTACGCTACATTAAATGAATAGCTCGACAACGCCACACATAACTCTATCTGGACATCTAACACTACATACAAGAACGATTTAAAACACACAATATTTGGTTTACCATGTTCACTGGTAACATTAAAACACTTTCACTGGGATGATGTTTGCTACGCAACGTTAATGATAGGATATTAGAGGTAACATATAGTTAACATAAAGTTATTAAGAAGTAACCTATGTAAATTCACATCTATTTCATCACCATTCGAGTCCTTAACGTGCTCAATCCTTCTGTTTTAAATTATTGTCTTTCACTCTTTTCGTCTTGGCAAAATTTTTAAAGCACTTACGTTATGGTTTCTTCATGGGACAGTTCAAGCATGATTGTGTTCACATGACAAGCTTTCTCTAATTGTCAACTGGGAAATGATGCTTCCAATTACAGGTGTGGGAATGTGCTATCAGAGTTCATTCTCACCTGCTTTTTGACAGTTCATAGGGTGCCTTATCATCAAGGGGTCGAACACTGGGGGTGCGTTTATTTTCTTCTCAGCATATCATTTTCGGGATATTTTGAGGCACACAGAGAATGTATTCTCGTATAAAATTGTTCATTCGTGCATTTAGGGATCACAGTTCTCTTATAAAATTGTCAGTTCATGGCTTGCGTCTATCAACTTTTTGCGGTGATTCCTAGGTTAATCACAGGGGAATTGAAGTTTGGATTTGGAACAGGTCGACATCAAACTGTAGTGACTCATTAAACATATTGTCTTTAACTTGTGGGAGGGGCATATTGTTCACTAAGGGTTGGTCACTGGGGTTAATTTTGGTTTCTGTGAATTCAATGGTTGGTTTCCATGTCCATTTTTCAGAAATTATCTCGTAACATTTATGGGATAACGGAGATATGAACTTTCCACACAGAGGGGATAGGATGGATTTCGAGGGATGGTCGAAGGGGATTCGACGCGTAAGTCTGTGACACATAAATAGTTTTTGGGGTCATCAAATATCATAACTATACGGTCATATGGTATATGGGTCCATAATGATTATCAAAGGCGATATTTATGTACTTATGTCTTGTACTGATCGATGGGGTTCTCAGAATTTATGTGATTATATAGTTCGATAATGCACTAGATACTGAGATTCAAATATAATGTTACCTGATACGTAATATGGTTCATGGTCGAGGAAACAACGATCAAAAGGTAACTGTAATTTTCGTAGACGTAGCTGGGATGGAAATTGCTGGAATCTATGGTGAGTACTCTTCGTTGGTTGAGGTATGATGAAAATAGATGCTACTAGGTTGTATCTGCACTGGGCAACTCATTGTAATGATCGATATCCAATATGTCAATCCACTTCCTGTAATAAAAATAACGAGGCAGAATCAAACGTTCTTTAAAGTAAATACTCATAGTACAAATAAGTTACGTATCGATTGGGTACATGAATTTTACGCTACGAGACAGAGTTCAATAAATACACTAATATTAGTACACAAAAAGAAATTTTTTTTATCATGTTGGTTGAAATATATGTGTAAAGTTCCCATTGGGAAATTCAATACATAGAAGTTTCTTCTAAGTTGTTATAGCCTAACGACGATATAAAAGATTAATTCTTTAACTTTAAGTGTGGTCTCTTATTATGCTTTCTAATATACACTACTACATACACTTTTATTTAACTTCTTTCAACACTTATCTAATTTTACATTAGATTTAAAATAATCATTTAAACAGAGTTTATTCTACATGATTAATTTGAGGTCTCATTTTACAACATATTTCATGCCTGCATTGTTCACGCACGTCCGTGCTGTTTAAGAAAACGCATGTTGCAGCGTCATAACCACACGGTTTTACGTAAACAACCTTACAATGAGGGAACAAGACATAGCAGGGACGAGTGGAGACCTCTATACCCACTCGTTTTCTCATGTCTTCCCTTTTTCTTGGCTTAGACGTTCTCAAGGTGTTCCGGGTTTAACCTCTGCATTTCAGCCGTTTCCCCGTGTTCTTCTCTTGGTTTTCGCCTTCTTAGTCTAGGGATTTTTCTCCATAATTAAAAGTCAGTAAGATTCTCATGGTCAGGGAAGTCGCGAATTCGAAACATACGGCCAATAGCATGTTCCACCAGAAATTGGTCGATTCTTTGAGTTCATTCGTGTTTCTTTCTAGTCTTGTTACTTGTTGAAACAAGGTCTCGAAGGGTTTGGGGTCCAATTTCATAAAGATCTTCCTTGCGTCATGGCTAGCTAGCAATGAATTTTCATGCTTGAATATTACTCCATGTTTTACAATATCTTGGGCTACTGCGTGAAAAACGAGGATTATGATGATATTCTTAAGCCTCATCTTATTTTTTGTTTCTAGAATTAATTTATCATTAATTTTACTCGTTTTTTGCAAAATTCGTTTGTTTACTACTTTGTTATTATTATATTTTTTCAAGAGCACTTTAAATTTTTAACTTAGGTTATTTTTTTTATATAACCCTTTTGTGGCATTGGCCAAAGAAAACTGGTTTGTAGGCGTAAAACAGAATAAATATTTTAGGATTAGATAGGTTAGGAAAGTAATGTTAGGACTTCCGAGCTTATTTCTGGTCGTGATATACCTCTATGACTGGTTGAGATATAACTTTAAAGCGTAGCTAGTAATAGCTATACAATTTAATTTTACATTATAATTCTCGAGTAAGAAACACATGAATAAGCAAGCGTGCAGCACATAATTACACAGGTATCCTATTTTATGTGTAGGCCTAAAATAATTATAATCTGCACTAAGACAAAATATTTCATAGATATATGGGATTAATTTCTTGTTTTGGATAATATCCATCTTGGTTAGGACATGGGTCGATTTTCTCATATAAAATCCGGGGAGACCGCCAAAACTTAACAGATTAAACGCTGCCTGGGTTTTGAGTTTCTCCCCAGGCTTCCCACAAAACGTGGTTTCCAACACCGCTTGTCGTGGTCAGTCGATTACGAGCTTTCCACATCAGATCTTTCTCGTTAGCCGCTTATCTCTAGAATTAAAACTATATTGCTTTACGGTTTGATCATACTGCTTTGGGGGTATAATTTAGGAGTGCAATATGAGACATTGATATTTTTATGAAAACTCTTAGTCCGACCTTTGGGTTTTTCCTTATAGTTAACAGTGCCCTCCACAAATTTTCGATTTAACTTTACTCGAAATGTTTTTTTTTTGGAATGGGGAATTGTCGTGGAATTTGGAGATTTGGGAGCTACTTGTGGCTCGAAGTCTGGCCGAGGTACGATAACGATAATATCGCTACCCACCACACTCAGAACCACCAGCCAACGCTCCGGTTTCTTTCAGTTGGACTGGACACATCGTATTGGAATGGTACATGTAGCTTTTTGTATCAAAGGAAATTATTCGAATTAATCGTATGCATTATTACTTTTTAATTAGAATTTGTTTTCGGGAACTGATATAGTTGAACAGAATTTCTCTACAGCATTTTTATAATCATATATAATTTTTACTCGTGAGCTAAAAGTTTTTTTAAGTTATTATTCCTTTAGGACGCCTATCCATTAAAATCTTTTAATCCTATACTGATTAAGTGTAATTCCATCTATCGGGTTTTTTAACCGTTCTACCCGATTGTGTCGTTACTTTCTCCTCGACTTCTTGCGGTTTTTTCTTTTTCGATTTTCTAGTGAAATAAGGTCAAACTTTTTGTATTGTTTTTTTCAAAAATTCTTGCCCTTTAATTTCGTTTGTTTCACGTGTGCGGCTGCTGAAGTCGGTCTTGATTTTCCTAGTTCTTTAGCTACTATATGGTCTGATTCGCCGTCAGACTCTTCGGAACTGGTTTCCGACGAACCCGGATTAGAAATTTTAGAGGTGGCACTTTTTGAGGTATCACCTGCCCTTCCTTCGTAAATTTCTACTCCTCTGGAAGTAAAAGGTTTATTCTCTAAGTCCTCGCCTTGAGTTTTCGACTCGGGGGATTTGAAAGATTCTTGAGAGCTTTGGGAGGAATCAATAGTTTTTGCGGGGTTCCTCCACTGTTTGAATGCCATGTCTTCAGGGGGATGGGGCATTTTTTGCACTAGGGTTTCCCTCCATGAAGTCCACTGTTTAGGCTTTGACTTTGGACACGGTTATATCATGATATTGTCCTTGCTGGTCATCCTTGGGAGTTTTATTCTCGGGCAATGTACTTTGACTCGTTTTTATGGGGAAATTTATTAAATCCATAGCTTCTCGCAGATTTGTTTTAGTTGAATCTTTGGGAGGAGTTTTCTTTACAGTAATACCGGGGATTTCTACAGCTCTGTTTAATTCCTTCTGTAAAGACAGGGGCCTTTCTATCGGTGTTGCAGGGGAAACCATATCGTCTGGAAATCTTTTGGGGGGACAAGGGGTCGAAATTCTATCGGGGAAAAATTGGGTTTTTGGAGATATTGTATAATCCAATTCTCCCGCGCTCTCTGATGAATAACTTTTTGGATCTTTTGGTGTTTTTATTTCAGGAAAAAATCCTGGTGTTAGGGATTTTTTCTTAGAAATAACTAGATTTTTCGTTGCTAAAAATTGTTCAAAGTTTTCCTCATCATTGTCATCTTCAAAACAATCTTGTTTAAAATTAAAGAGTTTTAGCTCTGCCAATCTTGATTTAGGGGGCTCATTTTCTGCATCTGACGAATCTGTAGAGGAGGGACGTGATACCCATCTCTCTGGAAATTTGGCTCTTTTTATTCGGCTAACATGAGCCTTGTAAGTTCTTCCACTATCAGGGTTTTCCATTTTAAAAGTATAATCGTTATTGTACTTTTTGAATATTCTGTACGGTCCAGAATATTTGTTGGAAAGTTTTTTTTGCTTCCGTTTTTGCTTCGTTCTTTAGGTAGAAGCAGTCTCCTATCTTAAAATCTATGTTCCCCTTGACTTTGGGTTGGTTTCTTAGCTCTTGGTTTATTTTACATTTTTCCAACTCTTGCCTAACTATTTTATAAGTTTTCCTCATCCTATTTATGAATTCTTGTTTGTAATCCTCCGAGTTATTATAATACTGCCGAGATTCAATAATCTCATCATACAGGACTCTAAAATCACGACCGAAAAGTAAATAAAATGGATTATCTTTAGTTGTTTCTGAATAAGCAGTGTTGATTACGTTAGTTAAATAAGGTAAGAATTGATCCCAGTCGTTCCTATTGTCTTTTGTATAAATACTTATACGTTCGAGTATATTTTATGCCTATTTTCTATTTTACCATTAGCTTGTGGATGGTACGGAGCTGTCACCATTTTTTGTATATTAAGAAAACTCATTAAGTCTTTTGTTACTTTTGACACAAAATTGCTTCCGTTGTCACTCAAAATTTTATTAGGAATGCCAAATTTTAAAAATAATTTTGCTAACGCCTTACTTGTGGCGTAAGCACCTTGGTTTTTCAATGTTTTTGCAAAAGTAAATCCTGAAAAATGGTCTATAACTGAAAGAATACAAGTATGGCCTCTGCTGGAAACAGGCAAGCCTCCGCTCGTCCCGTATAAGTCAAATGAGATAATATCGAAGGGGTACTTTGCTACCGGGACTCTTCCCATTGGAGGATTAGGATAAGCCTGGGGGATTTTTCTTAAGTTACATGCTTTGCATGTACTTACAAATTCTTTAAGTTTTGTCACTGCCGACGGCACGTAAAAATATTGTTTTAATTTATGGAAAGTTTTCATTACTCCTAAATGTCCACCTATATCTGAATGAAAACATTCAAATGCAGGTGCTATTAAGTTTTGTGGTAATACAGGTATTATTAAGTTTGGTTTCTATTTGTCTCAGCCGTCACGATTCTACATAGTATTTCTTCATCGAGATCATAGTAAAAATTATCTATTTCTTTTCTAAGAGTTTTGAATTTATCCGGTAACGCATCGTCATTCACAAAATAATTAATAAGCGCCGAACACATTTCGTCCTTTTTTTTCTTTCTTCTTATATTTTCTAACGACAAGGGACAATAGTTAACCTTATTTTCCTTTACTGTGTCTTTGACTTTGTTTTTCTTACATTTATGTTTGCTCTTAGCATTGATGGCGTTAAACTTCATTTTCCTCAGTTTCCGACCGAATATTTTTCTGGGTATCTACTCAAAAAGTCACAAGCTGCGTTTTTGTTTACCTTTTAAATGTTCAAATTCGTAATCTAGGTCTTGCATTTTTCATAATCCATCTAGCTAGAATTCCCGTGGGGTTTTTAAATGTGCGCAGGTACTGCAAGCTTTTATGGTCTGATCGTAGTATAAATTTTCTACCAATCAAATAGTGTCTAAATTTGTCCAAGTGGTGGATTATAGATAATAATTCTAAGTTTGTGGTGGAATAACTACTTTCACCTTTTGATAAAGTTCTACTCGAATAGCATATAACTTTTTCTTTTTTTTTTGATTAGAAGGTCCTTGTAAAGGATCAGGGTTTCCTATGGGAATTATTTTGCGAAAGAATAGTCCCAATGCCCTTTGAACTAGCATCGGTTGTGACTACAAATCGTCCCGTTTTCGAAATCAGGAAGTGATAATATTGGTTCAGAAGTGAGCGCCTTTTTTAGACGGTCTAGGGAAGTTTGAGCTTCCTGGGACATGGTAACATTTTGGGAGTTCCCTTTAGTTAATTCCGTGAGGGGTTTCGCAATTTGGGCGTAATTACGTACGAATTTTCTAAAGTAACCAGTAAGACCTATTATTCCCCTTAATTCTTTCATCTTTCTAGGGGGTTTTGAGGTTTTCAACACATTTTATTTTATCAGGGTCTGGGGACATCTCTCCTTTTGTCACTACTACTCCTAAAAATTTAATTTTAGGTTGAAATAAATTTACTTTCTCAGGCCGACATTTTAAATTGCCCTGTCTGAACTTCTCGAAGACCTTAGCTAATGTTTCTAAGTGTTGTTCAGTGTTTTCTCCCACGCATATGACATCATCAACAAAATGAATTATATTCTTTAATCCTCTTAACAGGTATAATAGGGGTCTACATAGCGCGCTTGAACTTGTTTTAAGTCCAAAAGGTACCCTTAAGTATTCATATGAACCACATTCACATGTTGAAAATGCAGTTTTATGGACATCTTTTTCGGCTATTTTCACTTGGTGGTAGCCTTGGGTAAGGTCCAAAGAAGTAAAAGTTTTGTTTTTTGCTTGAAATAGAGTCAAGAATTTCATCTATTCTTGGTAAAGGAAATTTATCGCTAACTACTTGTTTGTTGAGGGCTCTGTAGTCTACTACAAGTCTAAGGTCACCATTCTTCTTTGGTACTAAGATCACTGGTGCACTATACGGACTTATACTTGGGCGTATAATTTCATTTTTTTCTAATTCATGAATTTTATTTTTTAACCATTCTTTGTGCTTATATGGCACACGATATGGCTGTTTGCTACGGGATTACCAGTCGTTAAAATTGAGTGTTCATAAAATGGTATCAGTCCGATGTCATCTTCAGATGCGGAAAACACATCTTTTTAAATTCCATAATAATTCGCATAATTTGTTCTTAAGTTCCAAGTCCGTAATATGATCCATATTAAATTTGTTTAAAAAATTGCGATTTAGTTAAAGGATATTTGTTATTCGAGGTTTTAATGCCGTTAACTAGGTTTCTTTTAGAATTTTCCCATCTATTTAAATCATTCTCCGTTAAAACCTGATTTGAACTAAACACGTCCCCTTTTTATTGTAATTGTATCATTTTCGTGGTTATTAGTTACCCAAATAAAACCTTCTCCTTTGTCATAAGATATAAT
This sequence comes from Artemia sinica, assembly GCA_027921565.1. Taxonomy (NCBI): domain Eukaryota; kingdom Metazoa; phylum Arthropoda; class Branchiopoda; order Anostraca; family Artemiidae; genus Artemia; species Artemia sinica. The sequence continues at coordinate 30,032 of JAPEVW010000923.1, forward strand.
CTGTTCCTCACATAGCAGATTTTCAGGAATTTCGTTTGATGGTGTCGCAAACCATATTTCGGATTTGCTAACCACTGGTTCAATCATTTGTAATATTTGAATTTTTTTCATCGTTTTGGGAGGGACTTTTGTTTTCCTTATCGCGAATCCGTAATATTTCTCTTTATTTTCATTGTTTATTAGATTCATACTGGCGCTATGCTGCGCCATTGCGGCATCTTGTGGCGTCACGTTGGGTTTTACTATGTTTTTCCATAATTCCGCTATTTTCTTGATTTCGTTCGACCTGTACTGTCGCATATCTCCTATTTCTATTTTTGCGGATTCAATACTTTTATTATTTAAATTTACTTCATCTCTGCAATGTCTTTCAGAATAATTGGACAAGTTTTCTGATTGTTCCTTTTCCTCCTTTTCGAGACATGAGGTTCAAAAGATTGTGACATTATGCCGTCAGAAATTTTGTTTACTGTTACGTTTTCTTCGTAACCTCTGTTACGATTTCTTAAGGTAGAAATTTTTTCCTCTACCTTAGCTGGGTAGACAAGCCTCTCGTTTGCTACATCTAATAGTACTCTATTGGACCTTAAAAAAATTTGCACCTATAATTGCTTCGTACGGAAAAGTTATCGCATATTATAAAATTTGTTGTAAAGGTCCTATTGTCCCTTTTTACGTTTAGGCAAATTGAACCTCTTGCATCCAATTTATGCCCTGTTACACTAGTTAAATTGGGATTATTAGGGTTCCTCTGTCGCCTAATATGCAGAGGCAACATATTAAATACGCATGAGCTTATGATATTGACTGTAGCTCCGCTGTCAACTAAGGCTTTAAAGTAAATGTTTTCTACACAAAAATCATTAAATATAGGCAACCTATTATTATTATCACTACAAGACGGCACTACCATTGTTTTGGACCTATTAAATATTCTGGGCACCCTCTGGGTCCAATTTATATTTCTGAGGGGCCTGAAACGTTTCCCTGAGGATTTATTTCATGCATCGGTGCCTGCAACGGATATTCAGACATATGAGATTCCGTAGGCATATCTAATTGATTTATATCTGTCTGCCTTCGCCATATATTATTATGGTAACTTGGGTGTCTTGCGTCAGTGCCACTTACTGGCGCTGACTGCCAATGCCGTTGGCTTGCAAAATTTTCATGTCCCGTCGGCAAGTTTTCGTGATTTCTATATAGCATTCTCGCATTATATTGGCTTTGTCGATTATTTGGGTTTTCAAATCGGTAATTAATTTGTCTATTGGGGGGAGGGGTATAAAAATTTGGTTTGTACGCGTTGTAAGGTACTGATTGGCGCAATCTTCCCTGGCTATAGCCTAGCGCACCACCGGCGCTAAAATTTGTTCTTCCGAACAAATGGTTGCCATAATTTTGCGTACTACCGTCAGCAATTCTTGGTATGCGATTGGGTACATAACGGCACTCTCTCGCGATATGTCCAGGTCGATTGCAAATATAGCATCTTATTATTGTAGGGTTATTTCCATAATTAGATTGTTTGACAGGCTGAAAACGTACTGTTTTCTGCCTAGCGGGTTCTTGCGTTTTATTTCTTTGCTGCACTGGGGAGTTGTCCCTTGAAAAGAAATTGGGAGACGCCTGATCGCCCTTGAAGATTAAGTTCGCGTTTGAATCTCCTAGGCTTTTTATTTTTGCTTTACTGTATGATTTGTGACCATCGTATCAACTTCGATCAATCGCTCTACCTCCTGAACTGCAAGATCCAACGTCTGAATATTTTTGGATATTACTATTCTATATAGTTTTGGGGGTAGCCCTTGCAAAAAGGTATTTAGTATGACTTTTTCATACAGTTCTCCCCGAACCTCTTCCATATTTTGCCTCTACTGAAATGCGTATATTATCAAGATATTCTCTTATATTTTGTGAATAATCAAAGCTCACCATTCCGTGTTTTAATTTATTTATAGAACTGGTTTCGATAAATCTATCTTTAAATACTTTTAATAATTTGTCCACCGTCTTTATTGGCAAGTTGGCGTCATTGCCTATGGTATGTTCAATCTGTTTTAGAAAGGTTAAGGCCTGGCCTTTTTTAGTCGTAAGAGGAGCATGTCGACTAACGCTTCTAGCTCTGTTTTTGTTTAGTTGTACAAACTGGGCCAATTGGATATTAAATTCGTCGATATCTGATTGACCATTGTACTCTGGGATAGATTTTGCTATTTCTATATTTTTCGCGACTAACTTATTAATAAGTTGTTAAGGTCGTCCGCCATTTTTTTTTAATCAATTCAAAATAAATTTCCACTTAACCTATTTTGGGGGAGGCTATTATCTCCTATGAGACATCTAAAGGGTTTCCCTGCAGTAGCTTAGCGGCAATAGGCCTAATTACTTTACTTATATGTCTGTATCTCTCCAATAATTAAATTTAAATTACAAAGTTTTATAGCCTAATTAGTTCGCAAGTTTTCCTCCAATTTCCGACTCGCGCCGTTTGTAGCGATGAATGAATGATATTTGTGGCTATAAAGAAAATATTAGCGATAAAAGAAAAGGACTGGGCTTAATTGTGGTCATATATATTGACCGCGTCATATCTAATATCGTACCTTGAAGCTGTGAACTTACACCTTATAAGTTCTCCGATAGCGCCGCTTATAGCGCTAAAGATCGTGACAACAAGGCCTACGCCACCCTCAATTAATGAGAGAAAATAAAATGTGTAGCAATATAGATGTGACCTCTTCTCCTCGAGCTATCTGGAGATCAGATTCCTTGGGAACGTGCCTTTGGAGACATGCGAACTAATTAACTGTCGTTAGGCTAGATACAGACATATAAAATAAAATAAACACAAAATAGAAAAACAATGGTTTTATTGTGACTTACATGTTTAGGTGTACAGCAATGAGTCACTTCAAATGACAGCAAATAATAACCAAGTCTCTACAATGACTGCATAATAACTTGAATCGCAAGCCTGAATACCAATATATTTCTGCTCTGAATGATCCTGAATCTCATTTACGAATACTTTTTTAAAAAGCACTTTTACCCCACTATCAAACGTAGTTTTTTGTCCTGCGCTGTAAGAACTGGCTCACGATTGGCTCAGGTGGCCCAAGGATGCGAACCCTTCGTCCAATAAATTGTTTTAAATATTTCTGATGATTCAAACGTTCACACGGTTCTTATCATTTAAACTTCCTTAGAAATATTGTGCGTAGCATCTTTTTTATTGCCCACTGTTTTAGCGAAATCCAAAGCTTGGATAGCGCCGTTCTTTGTCTGAGGCTATCTGCAATTTCTCTTTGATGATAAAGGACTTTTCTCTTTTGAAACTAGATTTAACTTAATTCGAGGAAATCGTAATTATCTTTAGAAAGAAGGAACTTTACTTTGGTATTTTAAATATATCGCATTTTGCTCACGGTACAATCCTTAAAGACATAATTTTGTGACCTTTTAAATACATTGAACAAA